>JAADWY010000705.1:0-17405 GCA_023336355.1 Pythium dissotocum
CCCCCCCCCCCCCCATGGCTACAAGTTTTCGTAACCTGGTCTTGTGAACCCACAATTCCTTTGTGGAAGCAGTTGAGAGCACACTACAATAGAGACCGTGGGTTAACAGCTCGTGGATCAGTCGGATCCGACATTAAATGCCCTGTGATACAGTAGCGGCTACAGTTAGGCGAATAGCTACAGTAGTGCTTGTGTTGCCTTCACATTGTTTCTCGCCTTTGTTTGAATTATCCGATGCCAAAGGACATGGTTCTTGTAGCTTCTCTTCCTGTATCGTGCGAATATCTTGGATTTGTTCGTCAATTTGAGAGGCACGGTTGTCCGCAGATCTTCTGTAGCACGTCCGAGTATTTGTAGCCCATCGTGAAGTCATTTTCTTCCGCTTCACCACCGTCGAGTTGATCAGGGAGCTTGCAAGTTCCTACGATGCATGGTCGATACTGGTCCTCAACGAACCACTGGCCGTGGATTCGCATACTGCAGCTTGCCCACGATCTCGTGAGGGGACGGCTTCGAAATGAGACGTCGTGGTATCTGATACCTTCGCGGTAATGCGGCGTGGACTTGGCTCCGCATCCTTCAAAGCGCAATGGGGTCTTGCAGTTTCCCAAACACACCGCTGTGCTCGAGTGGTTTGCTTGGGTTGCCTGTGCTCGGGGATTGATGTGCCGACACTACGAGGAGGTGCCGGCTTCAACACTAACTTGGAGTTCCGAGTGTTTGTTCGAATTGCTGGTCAATGCTGTTCGTGGGGAAGCCTTCAACTCACGCCACTCTCGTCTCATGAGATACTGGAGGCCATGTGATCGAAGCATCTCACATTCGATGAGAGAACAGAAACTCATTGGTGATGGATCACCAGTGCTGGCTGGTCGCGAGTCTATTTTACGGTCTTCGGAAACAAAGCGCGAATTCGTGACGACGCCGAATTTGTTGCGCTGCAAATTGTTCTCGTGGTGGAATCTCGGAGTTGTGAAGTAGATCTTGAGGACTCGACGTCGCGGGGGCTCACGCCGATTCCACTCGAGTCAGGATAAAGGTAAAGAGGCCTGTGGGGGGCGTATGACCTTCGTCGGTTTCTGTTCTCAATGCGGATGACACCACCGCCATGGTCCTCGAAGACGGCGACTCTTCTGACGATTGTTGAGGGGCAGTGATCCGTATTCCGTCTCCTCCGATACATGGCCAACGGCGGGATGAGACCAGTAATTGACCGAGTGATATAGGCCTACCGTGCTCGACTTAAACTGGTTCCTGTGGGCTTTCACTGCAGCAGAAACTCCATGGAGAGTCTCTGGCCGGAGTTTTCGCGTTGTTGAGTTAATTCTGTTCGCTGGTCGTTCGTACACACTCGTGGTCGCGCCTGGTTCTCGTTTAAATTGATGCCGTCGAGTCGATTCCCCACGAGAACGGCTTCTACAACGGCGAGTGGCTCTTCCAGTGCGTACACAATCGTCGGAACGAAGTCAAAGTCCATGGAGACGGCGTGGATCCGTCCGTAGGACGCCACGACGAACACGCCTCGTCCTGGAACGCTGAGATATTGTTGTGACGCCAGTCGCGTGGCCAAATGATGAAGTCTCGCGTCGTGAAGGGCTGGAAGGATCCTCCGAAAGTGGTCCACTGAGCCAGTTAGCGTTAGGATTAACCCACACGAGACGATGGATACATCTTCTTCTGATATCGCATCCACGGTGTCGAAGACGTCTTCCACTTCAAGTTTCCAGTCGTGGAAACCTTCACACAGGCCCACCCATTGACGCACCGCCGTCTCTAGTCGTGTATAATTGTCTATCAGATCATAGAGACGATCTTGAGGCTGTTGTGGCTGTGTTTCGTAGGAAAATGACGAAGAAACCTGTGAAGAGGAGACCGCGGCAGCGAACGCCACGACGGTCTCATGTGCAGAGTGATTCTGGGACTGTATCCGTTGGTTCTGTAGCTGTAGCACTTGGTCTTTGATCGTGGAGACTTCGTCCTGTAGCTCCTGCATGCGTCGCTGCTTCTTGGCGCGGTGGTTGCGCTGGTAGAGGCGATACTGGAGCCGCGTCTTGAGCTGCTCCTCCTCTTCCGCCGTGAGCTTCTGCTCCCTTGCGGTCTGCGCGACGACCGCCGCAGCCACGGCAGTCACGCGTAGCGGCTTGTCTATCGTAGCAGTCAGACTGTTGGCTGCTCTTGTCTTGCGTCGCGTCGTGGCGGTCTCATCTCCCGGCTGATTCTTTCGACGGCTCATAGCGGAGACCATGAAACACCACGCGAGGACGTCGGCGGAGGAACAGAGCGAGTCACGTGTGAGACACGAGGCCGACGCGGAATGGAGGAAGAGGAACGGAGGAGAGATCGTGGAGGAGCGGAGCCGAGAGGAGGGGAGCGGAGGGGACTCGTTGGGGGATGGAATGGAACCGAGAAACAGCTCCCTGGAGCAGCGGGATTAATCGATTTTTAGAAACGTTTGAGCGTTTTTAGAAACCAAGCACGCATCCTCACAACTTGATCTTTGTATGATATAGAAACCATAGAAATGTCTGGTGGGTTGTTCACCCAGAAGAAGCCATCCGTGTGACAAAGACATGCATCAAAACACGGCCTACTGTACTGTACGTACCTGAACGGCAGGCAGTGCACCTCCTCGCCTAAATTAATCCACAGCCCCCACTGCACTCAGTTCAGTCGCTCTTCGCTGCTATTCTCGCCCGTCCGTGAGACAACTGGTGCCGTGCGGGACCACGCACGCCCACGCACGTCTTGAGATCCTCAAGGGGTCTTGCTCTTGCTGTTGTCCTAATCCAGGACCCAGTGTGGGCTTGTGGGTGACGGTACGGTCCCTGTGGGGGGATCCCACGGAAGCGTGAGCATCAGTTTTCTCACTTCGTGGCTCGAGCATGAAGTTGTCAACAGGCAAAAGAAGGGATCGTAAAAACGAGTCCTTGCTACGTGATCCACTATTTTATCCACTTGATCATCACCTCACAGAATTGGAAGAGGTTCAACTTCAAACACTTCCCAAGAGTGAAGCCACGAGCACGGCACGGTCGCAAGGCGCCTGTCCAATCGAGGACGAGGCCCGTGTCTCCAAGCCAGCATCTCCAGTTGAAGCTCTACGGGTAAAAACCTGAGAGAGATCGATGCTGATGGTCCCAGTGGCAGTGGCCCAGGCCAGAAAGGAAGGGTTCACACTGTGTCGCCGTGGCTGAGCTTGCATGGCCCCCGTCCGATAGTGTGCTGCATTCTAGCGACTTCTTACTGCTGGAAGCTCCTTTTCCCAATAGGCTACATGATTAAAAGAGACCGGTATGAAGCATGTATCCTCATGGCAACGTGCGTTAAAAGTGAGCATAATATTTGATAAATAGAACGAACGGCCTTGCGATCAGGCCATGTACGGACTCGTGACGGGGCTGAGCACGCGCTGGCGCAGTGAGTTAAACATGCTCACCGTCGTCTCGCCCAGTGAAAACCGCTTCGACTGGTTCGTATTCTTGGGTTTATAATGGCGAGGCGGCGACAGGATCGCATTCTCTGGAATGAACGGCGGAGGCGTGAACGGCGCATTTGACCGAGGCGTCATGGGATCCGAATCACGCGGCGTGGCTGCAAACTGGGAGAGCACCGCTGTATCTGCCGATGACGAGCGGGCCTTGGTCTTGGACGCTGGCTTGGCAGCCATAGCAGCAGGCTTGTGCCGTCTCCAGGTCGCCAGCACTTGGCCCACAGGGTGGTCGGTCGTCATCGCACACATCGAACAACAGATCTTGTTGTCATCTTCCGTGTTGCTTTCGGACGACTCGTCCACCGTCTTCTGCTCGGCTTCCAGTTCTTCAGCGCCTCCGATCGACGCTGAGAAGCCTCGTGTTGGCCCGCCGATGGGCGACGTCATCTCCCACGGATGCACGGGCGACGGCGCGACCTGCTTGTTCTGGTCGGCCATCTCTTCGCCATACAAAAACGCCACCAGCTCCGTCGCGACGGCGTTTGTGAGCACGTCGCAGCCGTGGTTATTCGGGTTGAGTAGCACGGACTGGAGCGTCTCGAGCGTGCGCAGGATCGCGAAGCGTCGCTCGTCGACGGCGCGTTCAGTCGCGAGGAACGCAAACGACAGTAAATGAGGCGGCTTCGGGAAGCTGCGCTTGAGAAATGTGTACAGGTACGGACACTCGCTCATACAGAAGTGGCCCTGCTCCATGAGCTCGAGGAGCCGCTCGTGGAGCACACGGTAGTCGTCGAACGAGTGGCAGTGGCGCCACGAGGCCTTGGTCTTGGCGTGGTGCACGGTCATGGCGTACTGCTTCTTGCTGCCGCTGCGGGTCTTTCCGCATCCGTTCATGACCGAGATCTCCATCGTGAGGTGCTCGAGGAAGCGCAGACTCGGCGACAAATCCATGGACACGGCGCCCGAGTGAGGCAGCGGCGCGCCGACGCCGACCGAGTAAAAGCCATTCGCGAGGCACGACTTGGAGTGGCGTCGCATCGCGTCGTCGTTGTTGTCTTCTGGTATCGGAGACCTTTGTAAAAGTCCACTACGACCACTTCCTTGAGCCGCGGCAACGACGACTTCTTTTGGTGTGGAAGACACAGACGAGAGTCGCGGAGCTGCAGCCATTGAAGCGCTCACCTGTGGTGGGCCTTTCTGGGTAATCATCACTGTTGTCGCGCCTTGGCTGGTGAGAACAATGGAATTTTGATCGTTGCCTACCGTCTGTGAGTCACGGCCGCGACGGCTCTTGCGCAGCTGATGTCCTTATGATGCCGGTTGGTTTGGATTGATGGCCTGGTGCCTCTGACAGGCAAGGCAGTGTTCCTGTACGATTGACGGTCTCATGTATTCGATTTCAGAGACCTCTTCAGCAATAGCAAGTGGACCAAAATACCCTTGTGACCAGCATGCTTGAAAACGGTTGGGTATTATATTTGGAAGGCTAGACGACTCGCCGTGGCAAGTTCACGGAACAGGAGGCAGCTTCCTTCAGCTGGGACACAGAGCCACCTGCTTGGTTACGACAGTCGGCTCGTAATGTTTCTTCGCAGGGCGTGGCCAGTCTGGTCCGGGTGGTGGCCAGTGGCGGCTGAGACCCACCGCTCATTCATTCCTTCATTCTGGACTTTCCATTGAAGCGACGCGTGTGTTGTCGCTGACGAGTTGGCACGAGTCTCAGCGTTTTGACTGGACTCTGTTTGACAGTATCCATGCGACGGGCGGGCTCCCAGTTCAGCACAGTATGCAATCAAAGCACTCTCGAAGAAGGATTGCAGGTGCAGTACACTGTCCTTGTACAGAGACTCATACATTTTTGATAGATTGGTGGTTTAGGATCGCTTTAGGTCTCTTGCTTGCCGCACGTGGGGCAGTGCATGGACTCGTTGAGCTTGGGCACGATGCACTCGTCGTGGAACTGGTGGCCGCACGCAAGCCGCGTCGTGTAAAAATGGGTGGTGCGCTGGTGGGGGCGAGGCTTACTGGAGGCCTTCCGGAGAGGCAGTGGAGACGGCAGTGACGACGCTATGGACGATGCGGTCTCGTCCATGCTGCTGCTGCTGTCGACAGGACTCGCAGGCAGAGTCTCGTTCGCGAGCGCCGTTGGCGTCAGCAGCACGCTGCTGGGACTGTGCGCTTCGTCAGACAAGTGCGAGTGGCACAGACCGCAGATATTCTCGTCTTCGTGGGAACTCGCGCGCGACGCTTCGCTCTCGTCGCGTTCTTCGTGGACTTCGCCGTAGGATTCTTCGCCTGAATTCGAGTGGTTCGAGCCCCAGGATCCTCTGTGGACAGAGCCACCGTCGTCACTCGAGTGAGACGCTGGGGGTGCAACAACAGCGTTTAAAGGACACCTGGTCGTACCGTGGCGAAGCTGATGCAGAGCACCTTCCTCGCCGTTGATGAAGCCCAGAACTTCATCGGCCACGGCCGACGTGAGCACGGAGCAGCAGTGGTTGCCGCGTTTGGCGAGGAACGACTGCAGCGTGAGCAGACACTGTTCGAGGATCTCGCGACGCTGCTCGGTGATCTGCCGGCGTGCGATCACGTGGCCGAGCAGACACGACTTTGGGAAGTAGCTGCGGATGAACGTGTACAGCCACGGACACTCGGCGTGGCAGAAGTGGCCGTGGCTCACCGCCTTGAGCAGACGTCTCTGGAAGGCGCGGTAGTCTTCGAACGACCGCGTGTGCTCCCAAACGCTCTTGGACTTTGTGTGGTCGACAGTGAGCACGTAGAACGCGTCGCCCTTGGCATGTCTGTCGACCGTCAGCTTGAGCGCGAGCTGCTCGAGCCACAGAACGCTGTCGGGCACGGGGTACACGAGGCTGCTGGTACTGCTGCAGCTAGGCAGCGTGTCCTTGGACGACGCCGTGGGCGACGAGCGCTTGCGGCGAGACCTTGCGGACAGTGTCGACGACGAGGACGGCGTGATGGACGGGCTGGATGCTGACGCTGACGCTGGTGGTGGTGCTGACGTGGTGATCGTGGGCATCATGTTGGCTCCGGTAGACACGAGGAAGGTTGAGGAATGAATTGAACCACGGGCTTGAGCACACGGTCGGTTTCGTTTCGTTTCGCTCAGCTGCTTCGGAGGGGGCGACAGAAGATCCTCACTAAAGAAGCCAACGGACAGAGAGACTGGGAGATTTTTTAGTGGGCTAGTAGAACAACCGATGTACTGTAGCCATGGGATCCGAGCATCATCGTCGTGATCACTGTTGTCTTACACTGCCATCGTGTCCTGTCCTTCGTGTCGCAATTGCACGTGGCAAGCAGCTTCCAACTAGTCAGACGATTATCACTTCTCACAGTCTTCTCGCTATTCAAAAACATCAATTGATCTATTCGAAAATGTACTTTCTCGCATTATCGGAGACCTTGGAACGGAGCCTTTGGAGGAGGCTATCCAATCAAGTGGAAGCAGTTCAGTTGCACTAACCAATCAAATCGCTCCATTGTGAGCATCATCGGCTTCTTGCACAATCCACAAACGGAAACCGGAAAACCACAATCGGAACTTGGATAATCAGCGGCACGCACTAATCCACGTGGAAAAGAGAGGGGAGGGGAGGGTGGGGAAGTGGAAGGGGAAGATGGAGGAAGTGGGAGGAAGCCACCACTCACGCTGGCTACAGCGGGTCGGCATATCGCATGAGAACAAGGGGCTCGTAATGCATGATAAGGAGCTTACGATGCTCCACAATGGATGGCGTTCCTAGGTGTCGCTGGCATTTGAGTGAAAATGGAAAGAAGATGCAAATGGGAAAAGTTGGTTGTGGAAAGAGGCCTGGTGTCCATAAATTAATCCTATAAAAATAAAAATAAAATGAACTTGTGTCTTTCAGTGTTCCGAGTGGCCGCACACGGGGCAGTTCATGCTCTCGTTGAGCTTGGTGACGATGCACTCGTCGTGGAACTCGTGGCCGCAGCGCAGCACGGTCGTGTACAGGCAGCTCGTGGCGTCCTTGGCCGTGAAGCTCTCTTCACACAGCGGACAGTGGCGGTCGTCCTCGCTCTCTTCGTCGGTCGATGTGTTGGAAAGCAGCGAGCTGGACGACCCACGGCCAGTGTCATTCTGCTGCTTCTCCACTGGGATCTGGTCGATCATATCAGCGCCGACAAAGGCCGCGAGCTCCTCAGCGACAGTGTGGGTCACACCACACGTGTGGTTGGCACGCGTGAGCACGAACGCGTGGAGCTGCGAGAGGATCTTGGCCAGCGACTCCTGGCGCTTGGTGACTGTGCACGAGCTGGACGACCTGAACAGAGACGACTTTGGGAAGTAGCTGTCGAGGAACGAGTACAGCCACGGACATTCAGCGTGGCACACGTGGCCTTGGCGCATGACCGCGAGGAGACGCTTCTGAAAACCACGGTACTCATCGAAAGACCGCGAGAAGCTCCAGCGCGTGTTGGTGGCGCGGTGCTGGACACGGAGCACGTAGCGGACGTCGGAGCGCAGCTTCTGCGAGGCCTCGACGTCGATGGAGAGCTGCTCGAGACGCAGGACGCTGAGCGGACGTGCCGCAGCGGAGGAGGAGGAGGAGGTGGTGGAGGAGCCGCAGCCAGAGGACGAGTGTTTGAGCACGCGCTTGCTGGAGGAAGAGGAGGAGGAGGAGGAGAGGCGGTGGCCGTGCGAGTGGCGGTGTGCGTGTGTGTGGGCAGGCATTGTGGAGGAGAGGAGAGGAGGGGAGGGGAGTGGTCGTTAGACGGAAGATGTGGAAGTGAGACCTTGGATAGGTGAGCCGACTTGGCCATCAACAGACGGGCGGTCTAAAGGTCTAAAGGTCTAAAGCTTGGTGTTGAGAGGCCGTGGTGAGTCGAAGGGATGTTGACGCTTGACGTGGCTGTTGACAACGGCGGATCGCTCGTAATCGGATGACAAAGTGAATGCGGGGGAGAGAGACGCACCGCTATGATGATGCTAGCGAACGGCCGGCAATCACGGCGAAAGAGTGCCAGAGAAGACGCATTCATAAAGGTCTCATTTCGTTATTAGACCCGATACAGTCAAACATCATTAGACTTATTATGGATACATATATGTTTCTGCAGGTTTAGACCAATCCGTAATCGTGGTGCTCAAAGGTGAGACAGCGGGGGCACAACCGACCAGCTGGTCGTTACGAGACAAGAGTGAGGGTCCCTCCTCGCATAATCTCGGAACAATTTGGTGGTGAGAACGTTTATGCTGGATATAATCCAGTCAAAAATCCACTTTGTGGATTTTAATTCGCAAGCAACGTGTCTTCGCACTGGCTTGACGCCATGGCGCAGTTTGCGTGTGTCGGCGGATGAACAGCCACCACCAAGTCTCCAGTATGTGACGGGGTTGCACTGGTTCACAAGTCGCTTCGCTTTCATCATGCAAGCTCTAGAGGCGGCTGGTCTCAGCTTCCCTTCGTTTTAGTCCCTGGGTCAGCTGCCGCTTTCTCAGCGATGGTAATCGACTTCTATACGAATCTAGTCTAAAGTGCTGAGACTGCCGAAACGCCACGCTTTAGACTGAACTCAGCGGAATAGTTTTGAGTTTGAGTTGGTCGGCGAAATGCTGGATTGGATCGTGTGGTGGAGAACTAAGATTTATCCAGGCCAGTGGTACCTTAGTGGGTCTAAAGCACTGTAGTACCGTAACCCACTGAATAATGGGCTTGGTAAGTGATTGCGGTGGGCTTCTTTTCACAAGCCACGGAGAACCACGGAGAAGGCGGGCGGCCGGACCGCCCCGACGGCGGTGCGAACGTCAAGGGATGGGCTGGTCAGGCGATTGCTGGATCATTTATTATCCTTGTTCTTCTGGTGAGAATTCTGCGACTTGCAGTGTGCGAACTGTAACATGCCGTACCGACAGCAACGGTAGGACAATCGAGCTTGAAGGCCCCAGCGTCAAAGTTGATGGCCGTGTTGTTGACGCTTGCAGCTTGACCCGCTTCTCAACGCGTCGCCTATCGTCATGATGCCACTGTCTCGGGACAAATCCTGGTGTGGCGCACACAAATAGTCTTCGTGTGGGTACACTAGAGTGATGGTAGAGTGCAACATTTGACCATCATTCTGAAAGCATAGCGTCGGTTACACGTTGGCGTTTGTATCCATCGTACCCATCGGATCTCACAAGTCGGCCATCGACCAACGGAACGAGTGCGTGACTTCGGAATGATTGAAGACCCATCCAGACTGACGGTGCTGTGTGACAGCCGCATCCATAGCGTAGCCATCGCCAATGAGTCACACCACGCTGGCGCTGACTCCCCCCACTGTAGCCGTTCATGACGACGTTGAGACTCCTCGACATTTCGTCTCATTTCCATTTTCTCATCGTTCTTCCCGAGACTAAAGTTAATACTGTATCGTACCGATGATACTAATCTCTCTATCAGCAGATACGCGAGCTACTACAACTATTAATAATTAGGTTGCGTAGCATGTTCGAAGGACACCGTGGTTGACGATGTGTCGCTGGTTGTTTTTGACTCATTTTGGGTGCTGTCGAGCCCTCGCCTAACGACATCGCAGTATCTCAAGTCGAGCGACCAGCACGTCCGTCTCTTTGATGATGCACTGCTGCGCGTCGACTTCAGCAGCCACCGCCCTGTGGGTCGGTCGATTGTCGACTCGTTGGTGTCGAGTTGCTACCGTTTAGACCACCAGGACAGTGATTGGTCAAAACAAATGTATCAATATCTTATCATTGGTTAAAACTAAAACGTACTTGAAAGAACGCTCCCTGTACCGGTGCACGATTCATCAAGCCAGAAGAAAAGCGCGCAAAAAATGGAGTTCATCCAGCAGCTTCCTCATCCAGCGGATGCAACAAGACCGTCGTGTGCGTGAGAACAAGGCTGGCTATCGACCTGATGACAGCGCAACGGGACGGTCTGGACCACGCGCTCCATTTTGAGCCCCTGTCGCTGACCAGCGAGTCTGTGGACGCCGAGAACGAACGCGTTTAGTGAGACCTTCCCACGCCCACATCCAACTCCAGAAGCTGCTCGTCTGTCGGATCTACGGACGCAATGACGCTGTCGAGCGCCATCGCGACCCTCGCTACAGACTCTGTGAGTCTGTGGGGGGAAGTCCCGTTGTATGGTGGCTTCTTCCAATTCAAGCGCCTGCTGATGAACCGCGACGTCACTTCGCGGTCACGTACATGACAACCACGACGATGTGGGCGTACGCAGGGTCCGACACAGTGGCTGGAGTGCGTCAAGGAGGAGCTTGGCTAGTACGGTGGTCAGATCCCCGAAATGCCCCAAGTTCGACGTCACAATCTTCCTCAGCCTTGCGCACAGTCGGACGACGAAGGACCAGCGGATGACGGGATTGCCACGACGTGGGTGGTGTTACCGAGGCCGACGCGGCAGACCAGCCTGAAGAGGGAATCCAGCAGACTCGTGTCGAGTAGGAAGAGGAGAAGAAGGAGGAAGGAGGAGGAGGAAGAAGGAGGAGGAGGGGGACGAGGAAGAAGTAGAGGAGGAGGCCGTGTCTGCTCAAGACAAGCCAAGGTGTCATGACGAAGGCGGAGGCGCCACTCGGCCAGCAGTCAAGCCTCGTGACGTAGCTCGCGACGGAGCTGGTAGACGTGAGGTCGGAACTGCAGTTTCCGACGGCAGTCATCGGTGGTCAAGCATCTTACGCGAGGCGTCGCTGGAAGAGCCGATGTATGACCAGGCTGATCGAGAAGAAAGACTTCGCAAAGCTCACCAAGATACCCGATGGTCCGTTTGAGTCCACGGCGACGCTGCGTGTTGGTGCTGGCAGAATCCGGATGCGAAGAAGACCAATCGAGTCATGCGTGGCGGTTGGACCCGACCAGTTCAGCAAAGAAGACGAGTCGACGCATCTCGTTGCTGAGTATCAGTCCGCCTTGAACAAACGATGAGACAGACCTGAGTGAGTGCGATCAGCATGGGCACAATGCTGGAAGCTGTATGCCAGTACGAGGCGATCCGTGGGTGTTCGTGCCAGTTGGAGGTCCAGTCTCTCGTGACACGTACTAGTATGACAGCAGTCACCAGTCACCGTGGAAGTCAGCATATCGTTACCAGTTTCGATTCAGCAAACGACGAGTGCGAGGAAGGTTTCAAGACGCTCGCGGACGAATACGCTGGCTCTGTGGTCATCCCCGTGGGCAAGAGGCAGCAAATCGAGATGCTCAGAACACAACCGACGGTCGTAGGACGGTACGGCGACGTCACGTGGTGGTGCTGGTGGAGGCGGCGGTGACCAAGCGAGTGACGAGGCGACTGGGAATCATCGGAAGACGCGCCAATCCGAGTACGAGGCGTCAGCGAAATGAGTCTGCGCAAACCGTCACTACAGATCGCGTGCGTATTCAGTTGCCCTCACCGAGGTGGTGTTGGCTCCACCAGTGGGCGATATTCCTGTCGAGAAAGCGACAAGTATGTGGCCCAAGGCGTGTGAGCAGATGAGTGGCGGTGTTGAGCGCGCAGAAATTGTCAGCATCACTAAACATACGTGTTTCCCGCCATCGGGTCGGGCTCTCCGTTGAAGCAACGCGTGTGTATTCGCGCAAGTCGGGGGTCGACCTTCCTACAATCGACAGACACGACAACGCGGTTGTGTCTCGACAAAAGACCCACAACAAGGCCGGCGGCTACAAAACCTCGAATCCGAACAATCCAGCAAAGTGTACTTCAAAGTCGAGTTCACGGTAGCCGACGCGGGAAATGGCTTCTGAGGTTGGGCCTTCTATCGCAGCCTGCAGCAGAATACGGTGGCCACGCTTTTCGTTCAACTCTTCCGCGTCTCGCGTCGGCCACGGACGTGTATGTGCCTACCTACGGCAAGACGACGGCCCGTGATGAAAGCAACTTGATGCCGATGAACTTTGACGTCAACGAGAAAGGAACAACTCGTTGGTTTGGAAGAACTTTCCCAGTGCTCAACAGCCTCAGCGACGAGCAACCCACGCCCCAGTAGAGAGCTAAGCTCGCGATTCGTCACATGAATGACGAGCGAAGGATCAATCGTGGACGTGTTCGTGGGTCTCCTGAAGTCAGATCGCCCGACTCCTGTGCCGAAGCAACGGCAATGTGCGTCATTATTGACGAGCCGAATGTGTCTCCGCAGAAGGCACACAACTGAACGGCGACCCCATATGGATGAAGAGTCGATGGACGACGTCGTGATTCGTGTCGAGTTATTGAGTAGCGACGACCTTCCACCATCCGCGAGCTCTGCGGGGAAGCGGGCGCTTCGTTTTCGTGTGCCAGTCACCATCAAACCAAACCGTCACTCGATCACGCAGGTCTCCAGGACCCTCACAGACAAAAATGTTGCCGTCGTGCGTCGTCTCAATGGGCGAAATACAGCTATTGGTGAAGGCGTCTTGGTGCTCGTGGCGGAGGCGATGACCAAGCGAGCGCTGCGATCAACGCAGATCTGTACTGAGAATCAGCGTCATCGTGAACCTGAGGTGACCCGAGCACACACGATTGAAAGCTCTGGTGCATCGCATCGTGAAGTCCTCGCAGATTCGATAGCTCTTGAAGACAATCACGACGACGTATCCATCTCGCTCGCTGTGGCGGTGAAACGTTTCGGATCGAGTAGGGAGAAGGTGATACCATCGTCGTGTGCCGGTGTGAGTGCCTGTCTGGCTTGAGCTCACAAGCCCTAATACCTTATGATAGGACGTCGAAGCAAGCCAACTTGGGTGCGTTTGGGCAAGGTACTGTACCACCAAGGTCGACGACACTACCGGTAGCACATCGTAAACAGCAAAATTGGGAAACGAATGAGAGAACTTTGGGTTGGTCATCAAGCAACGAGTCTCTCAGCCACACAGCCGTATTGTACACTCACGGTGTAACCCAGCAGAGGCTCAAAGCAGGCGTATCGTCACCAAGCGACGCAACACTTGCAATGGGTGTATCCATCATGTCCAGTACTGTACACTCCTCAAGGAGTCCTCATACAGTAGTCAGAATCGATTCTCTTGGTGGCTGGGATTCAGTCATTTCTGCTGCACCAACTTGCCTTTCATGATCGCGTAGCTTCATAAACACCGAATACCGCCATAAACCGGTGATACCGTCCTCCTGATTACCTAATCGACTTCTGCCTCATCGCCAACAGCCAATCAGATCACTGGAAACCAGTCACATGTCACCTTTGACGTCGATGCGCATCATCGCGGTTCCTCACCGTTTGGACAAGTCTCACGTTGCATCTTGCTCTCCCCTCCCCTCCTCTGTTCTCCTCTCCTCCATTGCAACTACTTCTCCCCCCCCTCCCCTCCTCCACCATTCTGCGCCTCGGACTCCGCCGCTCACTCCTCCACCTCCCCTCCACCCCACGGTCTCCGTTAACTTCCTCCTCCTCCTGTAGTCGAACCATGGCGAGCCTGCGCAACTTCATCGAGAACCGTCCAGAGGCGACCTTCCAGCCCGAGAAAGGCCGCTACCACTTGTACGTTGGTCTCGGTTGTCCGTTTGCCTGCCGTGTACTCGCGGCCATCAACCTCAAGGGTCTCCAGGACTTTGTGGACGTCACGGTCGTGCACCCGGTCTTCCAGCGCACGCGTCCGAACGACCCAGAGGACAACCACCTCGGCTGGACCTTCGTGGACCCTGTGACCACGCCGTTCCTCGTGGGTCCGTCCGGTAAGGGCGAGTTCTCCTCCAAGGGCTCCTCTCCTGACCCACTCCACGGCGCCAAGTTTGTCCGTGATCTGTACGAGCGTGTGACCAAGGAGCCCGTGCGCTTCTCCGTGCCGCTCCTCTGGGACAAGAAGCACGACACCATCGTGTCCACCGAGTCGGCGGATATGGTGCGGATGTTCAACACGGCGTTCGAAGGTCTCCACCCGACCAACGTGGACTTGTACCCTGAGCACCAGCGAGCGGAGATCGACCAGGTCAACGAGTGGGTCGCCGACTCAATCAACAACGGCGTGTACAAGGTCGGCTTCGCGCAGACCCAGCAGTCCTATGAGCTTGCACTCAAGAACCTGTACGCTGGTCTGGACCGCGTGGAGGAGCTGCTCGGCCAGCACCGCTTCCTGGTCGGCAACTCAGTCACGGAGTCGGACATCCGGTTGTTCGTGACGCTCATCCGCTTTGACGAAGTCTACTCGCTGCTGTACAAGGCCAACAAGAAGCTCATCCGCGAGTACCCCAACACCTTCAACGTACGTCTCACACACCAAGGGAGGGGAGGGGGGTCATGCTTGAGGTATATTATTATACTAACTAACTTGTATTTGCTGTCGTTCAGTACCTCAAGGACGTGTACCAGCTTCCAGGCATGGCCGAGACCGTGGACTTTGACCACATCCGCATGTGCTACTTCGGCTCGAGCAGCTCCAACCCGCTGGGTCTCATCCCCGTGGGCCCAGGCATCGACTACGCCTCGCCACACGACCGTGCTCGCTTCACCAACTAGCCCACAGTCGTCTTTCTAAGCACCATGTATCCGTTCAATAACACTGTGACTATCAAAGCTCTGGGGTTTGTCGAGTCAACTGGTGCCAGTAGTAGCCAGCCCGACAGCATGTCCTAACGCGACAGGTTTGGCACACGCTCGATGACAAAGCCACCACACTCACAACGTTATCCCCATGGAACGCAACGGAGCAGGAGGGCGGACAAAGCTGTGTCGTCAACTGGGAAGCAGGGCGAACACGCGAGCCAACGCCATGCACGAAGACACGCACGGGTAGGGTAGGACGCCAATCATTCCTTTGAGAAAAAAACTGTTGAATTGTTTCACCATCGGCGATGGCGTTTAATTAAATACTTGTGACTACTACAGCATGACACACAACACGACACGCATCGACATGACTTCACTTGACTATGAAGCCGTTGATGTTCTCGTTCACTGTCGCTTGTTGCGTTGCTGGCGCAGCATGGACCGCCGCAGGATCTCGTACTCGTGCTTGAGCAGATAGCACACTGCGGCGCGCGAGACGCCGAACTCCTTGGCCAAGTGGGCCTGGCGTTCGCCCGCGCGGACGCGACGCACGATCTCGCATCGCTGGCGTTCTTTCAGGTACTTCTTCTTGGCTCGCATGGCCGTGGGCTTGCCCTGGCGTGGGCTGCAGGCCGCCGCGCGAGGCTTGGGGGTGATGGACACACACGGCTGCGTCATGAGGTCCTGATACCACGTCGGCTTGGTCTGTGTGTAGTGGTGGTAGACGGTCTCCTCTTCGATGTCGGAGCAGCCGCTGGTCGTGGCGGCCCACGAGTCCGCTGTGGCGTCCGTGTCCGACGTGACCGAGGCCGTGGGGGAGAGCGTCACGAAGTGGCCGTAGTAAGGGGAGCCGGGGGGAGTCATAGAGGACGTGGGGGAGGGGGTCTCACTACGGTCTCCGTAATAGTCATAAGAGACCGCCGTGTGGAGATGCTGGTACGACGGAGGAGCGTGGGGGAGCACAGCGGGGGAGCGGCGTGCGCTGCGCAGAAAGGCGTCAAAGTTTGGTAGAGCCACCGTCAGCGGCATGGCGTTTTGATGGTGATCAGAGGAATAGCTTGGCTTGGCTTGGGGGTTTGGTCTTGGTGGTCTTGTGGGTGATCTGACCAGTTGCGGAATGAGCAAGGAGCAGCTCGTGGTTGTGGCATCCTCCAAAGGCGGGTGAAGCGGTCGGTCGCCAGAGGAGAGGAACGGAGAGACGATCCAGAAAAGCCACTCCCACGACCGCTTCCCACTTGCGGAGCCCTTTGCTCCGCCGGTCCTCCCAGGGTTTTTATTTTATAGCTCCTCCTACGGAAAAAAACTCCTCCCCTCTGGGCTTCCGCCCAACGAGGAGGGGAGGGGAAGAGGAAGGGACAAAGATACGAAGACGCTTCTCTCCATTCAGAGACGTTAAAATTGTCGCCAGTTTGTTCCTTGACGTGCCAAGACGTTCCACCAGAACAATCGGGGACACAAAACAGGCCACACTAACTCCTCTCAGTGGACGATCCCGTCTTTCTAACTTAAAGACAAACCATATATACTGATTTAGTGTTGTTACACTAGCGAAACACAAAGAAACGGTGTCACGATTTTGAGTCTTTTCGTTTTGTTTCACGCATTTCTCCGCACCGTAATCAACTGAACTACCCTGTCATTTGACCGTCTCCAGCATTTTTACGGTCTTTTGTAAAATAGTCCACGCGTTCTTTTGTGCTTTCACTACAAAACAGAGAGAGGGAGGGAGGGCAGGCGGCCTACCTGAGACTTGAAGCTTGGGACTGGTCGGCCGCACTGCGTGTTTCTACAGCGAAGCCATCCCAGTCCTCGGCCGGCAGCCACTGCGGCGATCTTGAATCGATTTGTCTGGAGCGAATCTCTAGTATTTTTCTGTTTGAAAGTCTAAAAAACCATCGCGAAGTGAATGACTGGGGCTACTACTGTTTCGCCTGTGTGGGGACGTCAAATGTTCGAGTGGTTGCAGCGATACGCGAACACCAACGCCCCAATGTCCAGTGTGCGAGCATGGAAGCGGCAAACCCCAACGTCACCCACACTTCGCAGCCATTTACGAAAACGAAAACTCGTTGAAATTGATATTGTAAATTAATTTACTGACCATCAATTTTGCGGACGCAATGGCAACACTAGACTGGGACAGGCTGTGAGAGTTTATGAAGGCCACTCACTGCACACGAGAAGCTGCCACACGCACAGCCCCGTCCCTGAAGCGTTGAGTGCGGCACCTGACGGACTTCGATCACGTCCATCGACAACCAGTGGATCACGATGCGTCCGCGAAGTGTTGGGACAACGCCAGCAACAGTCTCAGCTGGCCAGAAGTTCTCGTCAGGACGCCCGGACTGTACTGTACGGTACGGTACTGCACTGGTAGCATCATCTGTTGTTGATTTGTCTGAGAAATGTTGGTCCACTTTGACTCCCCCGAGGTTCTTCGCTGTGGTGGTGCGGTGTGTGGTTCCAGCTTCAAGGGGGAGGGGGGGGGGGG
>JAADWY010000706.1:0-17364 GCA_023336355.1 Pythium dissotocum
GAGCTGGCGTCGTCTTACCGGCAGGAGGAGCTGGCGTCGTCTTGCCCGCCGGAGGAGCTGGCGTCGTGGTCGAGTCCGAGATCGGCGAGTCAGTCGTTGGCGCTGGCGTCGTCGTGCCGGCAGGTGGAGCAGTCGTGGCCTTGCCCGACGGAGGGGCCTCCGTCGTCTTACCCGCTGGTGGCACATCCTTGCCCGAAGGAGGAGCCGACGTCTCCTTGCCCGATGGAGGAGCAGTAGTGGTCTTGCCTGATGGAGGAGCCGTGGTGTCCTTGCCCGCTGGCGCAGTGGTCGCTGGCGCCTTCGTGTCCTTGGAGGCTGGCGCAGTCGTCACAGGCGTGGCGGTAGTTGGCGCAGTCGTTGGCTGGCCCTTGCAGGCAACCGAGGCGTCAATGAGTTCGCGCACCTCCTTGTAGCTGAGACCAATGTCGGTGACCGCGTTCTTGTTTGGCGTGCCCGTGGCAAACCACAAGAAGTCTGGGTGCTCATAACGCGAGTTACCGAGCCACTCACCACCGATCACGTTGTAGCTGCCGTCCAACTCGACGAAGTACTCGTAGTCTGTGGTCGTGGTGTAGTGGTCCATCTTGCTGGTACCGACGATCGCACCGTCCTCGTACGACTCGATGATCCACGAAAAGCGGGTCTTGGTGTACGCGAGGTACTTGGCAGCGGCGTTGAACGGGTACGAGTCGGTACCGAAGTACTGCTTGCCCGCCTCCTTTGGCGACATGATCTTGGACCCAATGACCTCGTACGAGCGCACAGGCTGGTTCCAGACCTCGGCACCCGCCGTGACGTCCACGACGAACGAGTGCTTCTGCACACCCATGACGTTGGTGATAGCCAAGTGAAAGTAACCGGCACCAAGATCACGACGCGTGACGTCGTCGTAACGACCGTACTTGTCAAGCTTGGTGGCCGAGTCCGGACCGTAGAAACGGGAACCAGTGAACACCGTGGTGATGGCGGCACCGTCGTACACGGCGGAGATGAGACCCTTAAGGTCGAACGCGTGGAATGTCACGTTGTTCTTGACGACGTCACACTTCGGCTCTGGCTCCCAGTTGGACGCTGGCGCCCAGGCGTGGCAGATACCGTACCACGTAGGGATACAGTAGCCGCTCTTGGCTCCGTCACGGATGGCACACTTGCTGCCGTCGTTGAGCGACGAGCAGTCGGCGTCGGCCGAGCACTTCTTGTTGCCGCTGAAGCCATCGATACCGTTCTCCTTGGAGACCGTGTTCATGAACTGCTTGACGTCCTTGCCGAAGGCCTTGGCGTACTTCTCCGCAGGCGACGGCTCGTTGGTCCACTTGACGTTGATGCTGTCCTGGAACACCGGCCAGTAGCTCGACGGCCATGGGCACTCCGACGGTTCGCCTTTGGCGTACTTGCTCTGGAGCGTGTTGTAGTTGACCACGAGCTTGGAGCCGAAGTAGTTCTCGAGCTTCTGCATGTCGGTGGACGCCGACTCGAGCGAGCGCGAGCGCATGCCGGCCGTGACGATCTCCACGGCACTCGAGTTGGTGATCTCGATCGAAGCCGCGCGGTCTTCGGCCGACGCGTCAATCACGACCGCCTGGACCTTCACACGCGGAGGACCACCGAATGCAGGGTGCTCATGGGTCATCGTGACGACGTCTTCCACGAGCGTCACAGGGTTGGACTCGAGCGGCGTACCGTAGGCAGTGGCTGCGAGCGCCGCGAAGCCGACGAGCTTCATCGGCGTAGCCACCATGTTGGTTGTTGTTGGTTTTTGTTGTTGGATCTAAGAATCACCGAGATGGATCGGCGATAAGTAGGTAGTACTCGGTCACCGGACAAACTTGCTCAGGACAGGATTTCCAGAGGAGAAGCTGGAAGTTCCTGGACGAGAGAAAACTATCGTGAGGGGCGACGTGAGTGTGTCGAAGGAAAATCCCGAATACACGCTCCTCTGGGATGGAGAGCTCCGGATTCCAATTCGACCGTCCAAAGTCCAGAGTTGGGTCCTGCACCGTGAGAGTGGACGGCGCCACCAGCAGGTTGATTCACACGCACATGGTTACACAGGCGAAGCGTTGCACACGCTGAAGGACCACAAGGAAAGAGTGTACCAGATGGCGCCATGCGCGGTTCGAATGCTGACGGGGAAATGCATGAGAAGACTGACCCAACGGGAAAACCCTATGGCCAGTGGTCACAGTCTCACTCATCTGGCAGACAGCAACCGACAAGTCAGTCAGTTTCTATGGACAACCGAAGATCCTGATCTGACTTCCTGACGCCAACAATTGGACGGCTGGACTCCAGCCTGGAGAGCCAGAATGGGCGAATTTGCCGTGACCACATGTAGAGGCGACCAGCAGTTTTCCAGAAGAGGGTGATAAATTGGGAAAGTTAGGATGACCCCACCACCAACAGGTGGCTCAAGAAACTTGCACTTGTCTCGCATTTTCACTCCATAACAGCGATTGGTAATGGCCATGCAGCTGCAACATGGAACCCATGGTTCAAAGGATCCACGTTTCAGTGAGCGGCATCAAGAAATTGTTGGCGCAAGATCACACCAAGTGTCCAACAATTTGCCAAGACTCAACTATTTTCGTCCGCTTCTGGAGAAGTTTTCCTCACTTCACCTACTTTTAGTTCGTGAAGAGGAGGCCACTGACGCAAAGAAGGAACGGTACCTAGATATCGTGCGATCGTGGGAACAGTGCCGGGTCAACGAGATGAAAGCAACCCAAGTTGGGGTCACTTCTCTGATTACCATCGCCGCTTTGGCGCCGACGTATGTGTAGAAGACTTGATGATCTAAAATGCACCGAGCAAAGTCCCATACAAATCCCATAGAGTACCAATTTAATCTTCCTCACGACGTTACCGTACAGTACACTGTACTCTACCGTACGGTGCGGTGGGGTGTTTCAATTCAACGTGGTGTGGTTTGTAATGGAGACGAATGCACGGCGAATCTATCCATGGAAACTTGACGACATGCAGGATCGTTCCTTTCCTATCCCTCTCTTGCTGTGCGCTTGAGACGTTATGCCTCTCTTCAACTGGATACCGTATCCTGATATCATCATGTGAGCCCTGGCTCGACTGCTCATTACACGAAGGGAGCTATGAGATACAGTACCAAACAACTTGCGCCGCAAGAGCATGCGGATGTGACAAGTGCAGTTTATCTAGAAGTGTGATCTCGTGGGCTGTCCTATCGATACTGGACCACTGACCGCCAACTGGACGACGCGCATGGGTGACAACGCGAGCATGTTGCAGTCGGCCACCTACTGTGTGGATATGCGTCCCAAAGTAAAGCAACCCTGTCGTGCGAAGTTCATCAGATGAGGAGTTGCCGTCGGTTCTTGAGGCCAAGTTGAACTGACCGTTCAGCACTGGCTAGACAGAAGAAGGTTTTGTGGACTGGATGGACCGACTTCCCAGTGCGGATCCGCCACACAAAGTGGACACCCACTCTGGACTGTATATCAGGAAGCTGTTGACTGTTGACTGCGAGAAATAGCCAGTCGTCCACATCTGCTCGCCATTTTGCGAGGATTCCTCCGAGATGGATGGATCCAGAGTCTGGGAAATCCAGCTTCTGGATCCGGGATCCCAGACCTTCACAGACACATCACGATGTTCACATGTTTGTGCGATATTTGCCCGACTCCGGACTGAAGATCCATGTGCCAAACGCCGAGCTCTGGACACAAAGAACACCAACTCTCTTCCGCTTGGGGTGAATACAGTATTTGACATCCAGAAGGTCGATCAAACCGAGCATGACGCCAGATTCGGAATTCTGAATCAGCCAGATGTCGATGGCATCAGACCGAGAGCTCCGAATCAGAGTCTGATATCGGTGAGGTGAAGGTCTCACCTAGACCATCATTCCCAATGGCACAAATGGCTGCACCCTCCTTGCGATCTTTTGTTATGAGACGCAGTTGATGTATGATAGCCCATCGTCGTGGTCTACCACGAGGGCTTCTCTTTCAGCGCTGAGTGTAGTTGAGACCGATTGTGCGCGTGTATCCGATTTTGTGTCCTTTGCATTTGATGTGGCGAGATGCAAAACAAGGCATGCAGGAGTACAATACGTGTGGGTATTTTCAAACGTCGTGCAGGTGGTCGTGTGGTTCTTGTCCCCGCCACAAGGCTGAACAACAGTGACGAATCTGCTCGCAGGAGACCACCATGCTATTTGTGTCAGTCGACTGCACGTACTCCCCATCGAACAGTTTGATCGATGGGAAGGATGAGGCAATCTCAGCGCCACCGCACCAGCGCGTATACTACGCTGGCTGCAGTAGCACGAAGCATTCGTTGGTCCATGACCATAATTCGTGGGTCTGGCGTATGCGGTCTCGGAACGCGTTGCCCTTGGTTGAGCAGGATGCCGAGAGTTCACGTAGCAACCACAACACAGATTATGTCGGGGCATGCAAAGCGCCATCGGGACGAACAAAAGCCAGTATGCCAACAATCCTCGAAGCGATATCGCATTCCAGGCGCTCGCAAGGTGTCGACACTGTATTGTCGATGTGTCAGCCCGAATGACTCAGTCCGTGCATGTATTAGCGGACCGCTAGCGAAATTTTGCTCCTACGGCGATGGGGGAGATCTTCTGGGTGAGACTCTCATACAGTACTGTAGTGTGAGAGTCCCACATGATCTCACCCATAAACGGAGATCAACTTCAATCCGTTGGGTACACTTCTGTTCTCTTCCATTCTGTTTGATGGGTGCGCATCTTGGAGAAAAGTCCCTCTCATGGGGCTTCTCCTGGGCGTGCCTCTCACCGCAGTTCGTATTTTGCACGGTTGGTGAGTATGTGTTTATGCATTTTGTTTGAGATGTGGCGAGATGCCACGGAGCCACAAGTCGTGACCGTATCCGACGCGCTCCACAGTCCAAGTGTACGTGCGGCAGGCACAGTATTTGAATGCCGCGTCGCTCTCGCTGTCCACGAGGCCACGCAAGGCGCGCTGGAGTGCGGCGCGTGTGGGTTTGCCAACGTCGTGCGCACGGTCTCGTGCGTGCGATGTAGCGCGACTCTCGTGTCCACCACTCGCTGGACGAACGTGACGAATCTGCTGGCAGGAAGGTCTCGTCGTGGTCGGCCAGTGGACTCGCAAGCGCTTCCATTGGACCAAACAGCACCCCAGCAGCGAATAAGGTGAGTGTAGAGTGTATACACACTCTAGTAGCACTGCGTATAATGCAGACTGACACTGTTTATGTTATAGACGTCGATATGAATGGACTCGGAAGGTGAACAGCGACTGCATTTTGGTGTGGCACCATGATGTGACGCTGTGCGAGTCAGCGTTCATCGGCTTCCCATCCTACGTGCTGAATAGCGAGTCGAATACGTTGCCTGTCTCGCCGCATTCAAACGATGACAGATATGGAAATGCACCATGTGAAGCACTAGAAAGCAAGGTTGAAACCATCGCCGACGTGGCTGCTGGTCTGAAAGAGGCGCTGGACCTCAGAGCGACCACGATCACTCGTGTTAGTACAGCTGATACGTCTCATATCGCGTACGCTATCAGTACCTCAAGCAGCACAACAGCGTCAGCTAAGACGATCCTCACCGTCGACACTGCGACCAACGCCCAGCTACCCTTCCCGACAAAGCTCGCTCAGTTCATCACGCCCATGGCAGCGATTGTCGGAGCGGCCAGCACACTCGCTGACACGGCCTCATCTCGACTAGAGCTCACCCGAGACAGCCTTCTCGCCGACTCTATCGGCGTCCTCGCAGCTCTTCCACAAGCGCTGTTGCGAGCCAATTTACGGGTCCAATTCCTGGGCGAACAAAGGCATCGACGCCGGCGGCGTGTAGAGAGAGTGGTTCCTGCTCACGAATGAAGCGGTCATCACGCCCAGAAGCAGGCATCTTCACTTGCGTCGACCACCAGAACCAGAGCTTCTATCTCAATCCGCACTCGCGCGAGATCCTGGGAGACGACCACTTGGCTTACTTTCTTGCAGCTGGTCGCCTACTTGGGCGTGCACTTTTGGATGGCAAAGTGACGGGATTCCACCTGGCGATGCCTCTGCTCAAGATCATTTTGGGTAAGCCGGTGGGCTTTGTTGACCTGCAGTACTTTGGCCCAGAAATGTACAAGCACCTGAAGTGGTTGCTGGAGAACGACGGTGTGGAGGCGTTGAGCCTCGATTTTACTGCCACTGAGAAGCTGCCGGACGCTCTCGAACGGTGGAGCTCGTGCCTGGGGGCGCTGAGATTGAGGTGGACGATGCAAACAAGGCCGACTTCGTGGATGCCAAGCTCAAGTATGTGCTGTTCGAGAGTGTGTCGGAGCAGCTCTTCGCGTTCTTGGCTGGCGTCTACGAGGTCGTGCCTGCGGAATCGTTGGCGATCTTCGACGCGGAAGAACTAGATTATGTCGTGTCTAGATCGGACGAGATCGACGTCGATGACTGGGAGGCGAATACGCTAGCGTCGAAAAACCTCATGGCCCACATCAGTCTCGAGCATTTCTGGCGTGTCGTGCGTGAGATGTCCGCGCAAGAAAGGCGGCTTCTGCTCCAGTTTTGCGACTGGCTCGGCGCGTGTGCCGCCCGGTGGATTCTGCGCGTTGGCGAGTCATGACGGCAAGCTGTGTCTGTTTAACTTACGCGGTGTCGACCCGAAGATGACCCGCGGTTATCTGCACAGCCACGCCTGCTTCAACCGACTGGATATCCCACGCCACACATCTTTCGAGCTCGTGCGCCAGGCTGTACGTGCTGCGATCACAAGCGACACAAGGGGCTTCACAACGAACTGACAGTGAGGCTATAGAGATGAGATCAAGTCGAAAGGTCTATGAATAGAGCCCCTTCCAGAAAAACCACTTGCCACGAGCATGAACTTTTCACTGTCAGTTCTAGTGACCGTCATCATGGCAGCTCACCTTGCTCACAAGCTTCCATGGGGAAACCTCACGCAGTTCTTCCTCCTCCGACCGATACCTGGGACGCCAAATGCGCCAGTGAAGCGAGTCAGTATCAGCATCGGACTGCGTGAAAAGAAGATGATCGACCACTTCGCTCGCTGCTTCGCGGCAGCAGTACACGAATTCAGAGACAGCGATCGATCCACAGACGACGAGAGCAGTTTGTTTGATCCAAGGACCTGGCCAGGACAAAGAGAGCACGCCATCGGCGGGTGGGCAGGCTTCTTCGATAGCCTGGTCGCAGGCTACATTGAACTCAACGCAGTTCTCAGCGACCCGGGGAAGATCATTCCCCGATTGTTTGAAAACGGGAGCGCAAGCTACAGCTTTCGATTGATGCTCGGAAATCACGACGGCGGCCACCCGCGGGAACTCGCCCAGCATCTCCAGCAAGCTTTTGATGGTGAAAAGCTCAAACCACTGACAGCAGAGGTTATGCAGATCCTGCGCGACCACGCTGCGATGATGTTCCGCTGCATGTACAGCATCAGTGGCGTGAATGACTTTGTAGAGTCGAAGTGGATCGCCACCGAGATCCTGATCGTCTGTGGACTCGACTACACTGCGGAAAATCAAGAGTGATGCAATCGAGGACAGAGATTGCAAATGCATTACTTCATGACGACAACCCATCATTTTATACTATGTTCGATCTGCCACAGTAACCGAACCTAACAGGAAATGATAAAACACGTTTTAGAACCCCATTACTGAAGTGGTTAGACGACACGGCCAAAATGGTTTTAACCTGGCCCCGGTGTCGTTACCACCCCTGCTCGCTCGGGATTAGGTTTACTTCAACAACCTCCCCAATAGAATTAAATCCGGTAGTTTATGGCCGGTTTTTGTTTCGGTTCGGACACGTGATGCCACAAACCAAGCAAGATCTTTGAGAGTTATCCAGTAGTCTCACGTGGCGCGAATTTCTCTATGATGCTCCATGAAGCGTTTGTCTGCGTGAGCCACCAGTGGTAGCCCTGCGTCCTCCACGCATTCTCCTTTCTTCCGCCTACCCTACACCATGATCGCGAAGACTCTCGTCGTCGTCATCGCCGCCGCTTTCTTCACGACTGCCAACGCCGCAGACTGTCCAGGCAGCGAGCTTCTCAAGATCACACCACTTGCTGCCAATGCGCTCGTGTCGGGTTGCACGCTCAACTCGGGGTTCCAATTGTTTCCTGCGAACGGAAATCCTAACGACGCCACGCTTCTCCAAATGTGCAAGTCGAGTGACTGCCGCGGTCTGATCGACGCTATCCGCGCGGTGAACCCGTCCAACTGCGAGCTCTCGGCGGGGTTAGGAAACATCAATCTACGCACGTTGGTCGATGGCTTCTCTGGGAACTGCGCTCGACTGGTGCCGGCGTCGCACACGCCGTCGCTTCCGTGCTGAGGCGGCTAGTACTTCTGAGTGAATTGTAGTACAGTCGATGACATGCTCCAATTGGAAGCGTGTAAATCTGGTCCTATCGTTATTGTATGGTTATGAGCAGCGCACACAGTGTGCTGCAAGCTCTGAGTCCCTAGCAATCCTTCCCTACGGTAGATAGAGTGCCAGTCTCCGAATCGGAACTGATCAGCTCACCGTGTATCTGAGATCACACCCACTGATTTCTTCATCTCATTTATCTGCTGGATTTCTCTCAAATAAATCAGCCACGATGCCCCGGTTGATTCGCATCCTGTTGGTCCTGACTGCCTCCATCATTCATTCCACTTTGCATTAAGCTATCTACTGCCGACTCCACAATTATCATGACCTACCACCTCGCTCACAAGCTGCCATGGGGACAATTCCTCGAGATCTACATTCGCAACAAGACTACCATCTCGACTCGATCGAAAGACTGCCCACCCAAGGTCGTTCGATTCCTCGAACACTTCGCAAAATGCTTCATCCGGCAGCTACAAGACTTTCGAGCGACCGACAAATCCACGAGCGAAGAGGTCAGTGACATCGACCCGAAAGGCTGGGGCGACTGGGAGTTCACGATGAACGGCACGTGGATGGGCTACTACGACAGTCTTTTTTGGGGGTATCTCGAGCTCAATTTACTGCTCATGGACCAACAACGAGTCGCGCCTCTCATGATGCCAGACGGAAAGTTGACGTTTGCTCTGCGTGTCATCGGCGAGTATGCAAACGGCTCGCATCCGGACCATATCGCGGGTCCTCTTCGAGAGGCACTGAAGGGCCCTCACAGGGATTTCTCGTCGCCAGCCCTGATGCAAGTTATGCGTGATCACGCAGCGCTGTTGTTTCGCTGCATGTACAGCATCACGGGTAGGAACAAACTCCTGGAGACCAACACGACCGAGATGCTGGTGTTTGGCTTCTTCGGCTGGCAAATTCGAGCTATTCGAGCCTTGCTAGAGCGAAAGAAAGCTACGAATTAGAGTTAAACGTCATTTTTGCAACGTGCTCCACAAATGGAAAATGATCTTTTACTCGTCTTTTGTGTATTACTTCGAAGAATTTACCAAGAGTTTTACAGATACAGCTCGCAGTTGAATAAATTGTGTGGGATCCAGTTGGCTTAGTAGTAGTGATAGTTTCTACCTCCTTTTGGCGCTGTTGGCTCTTGCCACTCGAAGAAATCAAAGAGTAGAACTCTTGATAATCTCTTCATCGAGTAGTTTGTTCTCCCCACGGACGCTGTACATACACCGGAACATCATCGCAGCGTGGTCGCGCATGTGCGGTGAGGGTATACGTTTGGGTGAGGGAAATGCTGAACGTAGGTGACTGGAGAGGTGATTCGGATGACCGACTCACCACTACCCATCGCGATGGCGAGGGCCAGCGGAAACTGGTGTCTGGGCCATAGTACGTCTAAATCTATGAGCAGCAAGTTGAGCTCCAGGTATGCCCACAGTAGACTCTCGTAGTAGCCGGCTCGTGGACTGTGAGACGGAAACGGGAACTCAATGCGGAAACCGTACTGACCCCAGACTTTCGGGTCGTATTGGTCAAGTTCTTCATCCGCGGACTCGTCGGTGGCCCTGAATTCTTGGAGCAGTCGAACGAAGTCGTGGGGAAACTGCTCTATCTGTCTCGCGGAACGAGAGGTACATCGTCGGCCATACGAATACTCGTTTTTGCGTCCTTGGCTTCTGCTGATCACATACATCTTGCGGATCTGGTCCCAGGGAAGCTTGTGGGAAAGATGGTATGACATTGGAGTGGGAGTGATTTGTGAGCTTTCTGTCGAGATGGAGACTGAGTGCAAGGAGGCGTTTGGACATTGAGAAGCTCATGCACTGACCTCTGAAATCAGTCTTGTATCGTGTGCAATACCGGTACCGGCATAGTATTGGAATAGATCTTTTTCGAAAAAAATCAGCATCAGACCATCATTCACAATCCCATTTTGCTGAGATATATCCGGATGCAGAGTGATGGACGTTACGAGATTCTTTTCTGGATTGGGTTGAGCGGCTCTAAAGGCTTTCATTGTTCATTGCATGTTTGCTTTTGTGTGATACTGTATATACAGAAGCTGACTCCACTACGACCGGTACAATACAAGCATCATGGCCTGCCACCTCGCCCACAAGCTGCCGTGGGGACAGCTTCTCGAGCTCTACGTTCGCAAAATGACTGTCATCTCCAAACGATCGAGAAATTGTCCGCCCAAGGTCACTCGATTCCTCAAGCATTTCGCAAAATGATTCATCCAGCAGCTACAAGACTTCCGAGAGACCGACAAATCCACGAGCGAAGAGGTCAGTGTGATTGACCCGAAAGTGTGGGGCGAGTGGGAGTTCACGATGAACGGCTCGTGGATGGGCTACTACGACAGTCTCTTCTGGGGGTACCTCGAGCTCAACCTGTGCTTATAGATCCCGAACAAGTCGCGCCTCTGCTGATGCCAGACGGTCGACTGAGCTGGGCGCTTTCGGTCTTGTGCATTCTGGCGAATGGCGACCATCCTGAGCACGTCGGGGGTCCCCTGCGAGACGCATTGGAAGACCCACCGAGGGATTTCTCGTCACCGGCTCTGATGAAGATCCTTCGCCACCACGCGGCGCTGATGTTCCGCTGCATGTACAGCATCACGGGCAGGAACAAGCTACTTGAGACCGACACGGCAGAAGGGCTGGTGTTCGGCTTCTTCGAGTGGCGAAAATGACGGATACGAGCCTTGCTGCGGCGGAAGAAACCATTCCTCTAGTGAAGCACCTTTCCAAGAGTCCTGGCGCTCCATATTTTCTTCTTTATATATTGTTCTCTAAGCTCAAGTATTGTATTGACGGGCAGTTGAGGCGCTACAGCAAGCGTTGCATGCACATAGACACCAATCAATGCAGTGTGGTCGACACCAAACAATGCAACATGGTATACCAAGTAGTGGCAAATTTGATGGTATTGAAATGGGCTGGTTTAGTCGTAGTTGTCGGAGCTACCTTCTTCTGGTGCAATCGGCTCCTCCCACTCGAAGAAATCAAAGAGCAGACTCTTGACGATCTCTTCATTGAGTAACTTGTTCTCCCCACTGACACTGTACATACACCGGAACATCATCGCGGCGTGGTCGCGTAGGGTCTTGAGAGCGTCTGCCGTGAGCGCTCCAATGCGGTTTGCAGGAAACGCTGGCCAGAGGTGGCTCGCCAAGTGGATCGGATGACTTCCTTCGCCACTGCCCAACGCGGTCATGAGAGCCAACGGAGAGTGGTTCTTGGGCCACAACACCTCTGGGATCCCCTTTGGATCTACGAGTAGCAAGTTGAGCTCGAGATACGTCCACAGAAGACTCTGGTAGTAGCCGGCGCGCGGATGGTGCGATGGAAACGGGAACTCGCTGCGGAAACCGTACCGTCCCCAAACTTTCGGATCGTATCGGTCGAGTTCTTCATCCGTAGACTTGTCGGTAGCCCTGAATTCTTGCAGGAGCCGCACAACAATACGCGCAAAGTGCTGTATTTGCCGCGTGGAGCGAGTGGAACAGCGCCGGTCATCGGAATTCCAGCGTCTGCGTCTTCGTTCGCTACTGCTGATCACGTACATTTCCCGGATCTGGCCCCAGGGAAACTCGTGAGCAAGATGGCACGCCATAGCGAACGCTTCGTGAGCTTGCGGTTGAGATGGAGACTGAGCGAAGCACGGCGAAACGTTGACCCCACTCCATGGTGAATGTACATTCTCAACTTAGTGGATCTTTTCGAAAAAAAATCAGCATCAGACCATCACTCACACTATTGTGGTGAGATGTATCCACTGGGATTTCGCAGGTCTGCCAAGCATTCAGGAAAGCGGGGAAAACTCCCCATCTTTCGAGTGCTGTGTTTAGTTTTCCTCTGTTTGTGCAAAGCTCCATTGACTGCAGTGCGCATTTCCCATACCCACAAGCTGAAGACACAGGCCTCTTTGCGACCATGTCGTGTCATCTCTCTCACAAGCTGGCGTGGGAAGATCTCGCGGAGATCTACGTTCAATACAAGCTTCCTGCGCAAAGGCCGCGCCAGTGTCCACCCAAGTCTGTTGCCGTCCTCGAGAGGTTCGCGTGGCGGTTCGCTGAGCAGCTACGTGAGTTTCGAGCAACGGATACGTCCACGGCGGAAGAAGTCGCCGAGATCGACGCGAAACGATGGGGCGGCTACGAGTTCATGATGAACGGCACTGGCATGGGCTACTACAACAGTCTCTTTTGGGGGTATCTTGAGCTGAACTTCCTGCTGCTTGACAAAGAAAGAGTGGCGCCTCTCATGATGCCGACCGGGCAGCTGAGCTGGCTGTTGGAGGTGCTGTGCGGATGGTCAGGCGGAAGCCACCCAGAGAACCTCGCTGTCCACCTTCGACAAGTCGTCGAAGATAAAAAACTCTTTCCGTTCTCGCCGGCCGTGAGGGAGATCGTACGAGAACACGCGGCGTTGATGTTCCGCTGTATGTACAGCATGACTGGCGAGAACAAATTGCTGGACACCGAAGTGGTCAAGATGCTCACATTCGGATACTTCGGGTGGAGACCGTAACAAGGGAGGCAGTCAGTGTAGTCAGTGGCCGCGTACATCTACTAGCAACTTTTTTCCTATCAACACGACAGAGGAATTTGCTTTAGAACCGGAGTGTCATGAGCTTGAGCAACCCAACGCAGGACTCGTATCTTTCCAGGATGGTATCCGATCATACTTTTGCCATGTCCACACTGCTTCATACGACGTACCGGTAGTTCTTCGAAGTAGCTATGACTGCATGGGGTCACTCGTGTTGTTGATGCTGGCATATTCGTTAGCGTTACATAGAAGCAAAGTGCCTAGAGCAGCCTCGCAAATGCTGTCGAGAGATCCAAACTGACGTCACGTCCGTTCCAAAACGGGATATCCAGTGGAATCTGCTTGATTTTCCGAAGTCGAATGAAATGAGATGCCCCCGCAAATCTGATAGCTTCCAATATTCGTATTGCCATGTTTCTACTTATGAAAACAAATTCCCCGTGGATCCTGGCTATATCTCATATCTCTTCCAATTGCATAAAGAAGGCTGGCTTGAGTTCCATCGCGCCACTCCCCCAGTCACCTCACTCCTCATTTTGCCTCCTCTTCGACACAAGAGAATGCCAATCAAGAACTTTGCTGTGTTCCTCGCCCTCGCACTCGTCTCTGTGGTCCAAGCTGCCAAATGTCCAGACAGCGAGATGCTCAAGCTCACGCCGATTGCTTCTAACGCGCACGTAGGCCAGTGCGCGAAGGACTCGGGGTTCAACCTCATCCCGCCTTCCGGTCTTCCCAATGACGTCCAAACCACGAAGATGTGCAAGTCCAGCAGCTGCCGCGCACTGGTCGATGCTGTGAAGGCTGCGAACCCCCTCAACTGCGAGCTCACAGTGCTGGAGGTCACTCTGAACATCGGCCAGTTGGTCGACTCGTTCTACGGAACCTGCACGCGCGTCTTGTCAAGGAGCCGCGCGGCGGCGTATCCCCCATGCAGCTGGTAGATAAAAAACACCGATAGAGTGGTGCTGTCGACGAAAGGATCACTCTCCTATCGTTCGGGAGGCAGATATCGTAGAAAACACACTAGCCGTTGGCGAAACGAACGTGTCCTTTGCTTACTACTGTACAGAGTATTGAACTTATCGCACCGCAGGCCACCCTCACACGAAATCGTCCCTGCAATCCTTGTGCTGCTTTTCAAGCCGTAGGCCGCAGCTCGGTAGTGCGCTAACTACAGTACAATCACCAAGTCTTGGTAGTAGCTCACATACTTTTCGCGTTGCTCACTCAACATACTGAGTGACGTCGTCGTGAAAAATCCACCCTGTAACTTTGCAATCTTCCATGGTTTGGCTGTTCCTCCCACGAGCACGGTAAATCTATCATGTCATCTGTCACGACACGATGAGTGGAGCTTCAAAAGGATCAGTGTCACGCTGGTCCAGATTGAATTCTGGCCGTCTAGGCCCGGGCAAATGAGCTCGTGGGCAGATGTCAACAGATTCGCACGCGGTCGACGGGATTCAACGATAAACAAAAACGTAGAGGATCGGTGTCCGTAGCATTTCTGGGGATGAGGAATAGCTGCCCATTGCTTTGTGGATCATCGCTCAGAAGTCCAACAGCAAACATGGGACACTCGCGTTGTAGACGACGAGCTACAAACGCGGTTCACGTGGATCGACCACTTTGCATTTCTCGACGTAAAGTGAGTCGACAACATTCTCTTTTTTGCCTCCAGCCGAGACAGCGTTTGAGGAAGACCCATGGGACCAGCGTGGAGACGCAGGAACGATCAGCACCAGCGTGAACAAGGTCAAGACGGAGAGATTGTGATGCTCGGCGACGCGAGACGCGCAACCGCGGAGACTAGCGACGCTGCTGTACCCAGTCCGTCATCGATAAACCGCCTCCTGCGTTGGCTGAAGAAGAGCATCGGTATCAAGTGCGTCACGAAGAATGAAGGCGGCAAAGGACCCCTACACCAACGAGGGCGGCGTACAAAATCATTCGCCGTCCAAACGGAAGACGAACGGACTGATGTGACGAGCTCTTCACACTCCCACTACCGAATGGACGACCGCAAGCACCACACGACTGAGTTCGGGACCAGCCACGTTCGAATCCTCGAGTGCCCACCGTCAATGCTTCCTCGATCTATCTACAACTATCCTCAAGTCACACCGGTACTACACAACTCGCAACCTGACCTTCCTCCCCACGTCTTGATCATCGGTGGTGGGATTAGTGGTCTCTGCCTCGCTCAAGGACTCAAGAAACTGGGGATTCGATTCACGGTCTTTGAGAAGGACCCCTCGCCGAACTTCGCCACTCAAGCCTACGTATCCAAATCAATACTATGGGGTACGAATCACTCAAGGCCGTGCTGTTGAGAGACAAGTTCGACGTGTTCCTACGGTTGGCTGGAGATATCTTCCCAAAGACGACGATCCGTGACGCTCATACAGGGTGTGTGCTGACTGGAAAGAGTACGGTCTCCGATATGGCCAAATCCGAAGCAACAAGGCAAGTGTTCAGCGTCAACCACTCCATGTTACGTTCCTTGCTGCTCTCAGATTTGGAAGAAGGCGTTGAAATCAAGTACGACATGGCCTTCAAGCGCTTCCACGTGCTTCCAAACGGAGTCGTCGAGGTTCACTTCGACAACGGACGCTTTACGCACGGTACCATGCTGGTGGGTGCTGACGGGACGGCATCACGTGTACGGCAGCAATATCTCAGTCGTCACGTAAAGGTTTTGGACACGGACTGTGGTGTGGTCTACGGCAAGACGCCGTTGACGACCGACCTTCGGTTGTTAGGCTTGGCGTCCGATACCACGACAGTCGTCACGAGCCAACCGTCCAGGACGACGCGAATCATCGACCCGCAGAGCACATCATCTGTGGATCTAGGCACTCGTGAGGCGAGAGAACGCCCGCGCTGTCTCCGAGATCAAAATGACTGTGCGAATTGGGTTCTACTTGCTCGACTGGACAAGTTCTCCGACTGGGGAGTCAGTGCAGTGGAAACCATGACGTCGCAGGAGGTCGCTGACGTCGCTATGGAGCTGACGGCTTCGTGGGTTCCGCAGATGCAGACTATCGTGGACTTGCAGGCGAGTGAGTGGGCTTCGTTAATGCGAATCTCGACCATGGCACCCAAAATGCGCGTGTGGACGCCCAGTGTCGTCACACTAATCGGTGACGCTGTCCACAAGATGCCTCCGGCTGGCTTCGGCTCCAACTCGACCATTCAGGACGCGAGGGAGCTGTGCACTAGTTTCCGTGAATTCGGCGTCACCGTTGAGGCCGTCGAGAAGTACGAGAAGAGCACGAGAGCGCGTGCGAAAACCGAGATTGAAATGAGTTTCCAGCTCGGCCACGAGCTGTACGACCTCCCGGAGTTGGAGAGCATGGACACAATTACTTCATGACCATAGCTATGTCCTGAAGTACTACACAGTAAATGCCAGAGATCTTGAGCACCTCCAGTGCCGTGACCCACCAGGTCACCGACCACCAATCCTGCGACTCCACGCCATCGGGGGTGTTGGTCTGTGATGGTTTCGCCATTGATATTCATGCCTTGGGAGGCCGGAAATAGCAATTCCACCCGAGTCGCCAGCAGAAGTATGGGCTCATGCATGCGGTATTCTGCAAGAGAACCCGGACAGCAAACGAACAACGCGAGGTCTAATGGGATCATTGGCGACGAGAACCGATCGACAAAACCTGCGGCACCGCGTCCGCAACGCAACGTTTTTTGGAGTCATCTGCTTATGCCTGCTATGGTTGGTGTGGCTCGCGGGGCTCACCGTGGACCCGAACACCACCGTCAACCATGTGATGGACACCGCGATGCTAGACTCGGGGTTGTTCTGGCTGTTTGCGGACGTACCAGCGACTGCTCTCGGGCTTGGTATTGTCGGACTGAGCTGTGCGGCCTTTGGACACTTGCTGGTCTTGTGGCAGCTCTTCCATTCGACCCGAGGGCACGTCGTCAGCGCGCAATCGCCGTCCGTGATCGCCGTCCAGAATATTCAACGATCGACAAAGGCTCTGCAACAACGTGGACCATCACGCGTGGAATCGATTAAGGTATTGAACCGCCTTTCTGGCGATATGAAGGAAGTCTCAGATTCGATACGCAACCCACAGAGTAACGCACGGAAGCGAGTGGTACGTGTTGAAGGCTCCTCTTAGTTCTCTAGGTGGCAGCAGCTTACGCTATCTTATCTTGACTATAGGCAGTCATCACAAAGGTCGTCGACCTGGCAGTGCAGTGCGTCTTGCTGGTCCAGCTCATGCAAAATGGCATCTCAATCAGTCTACTCGCACTGTTTGCAGCCGCCACAGCGAGCAACGCACTCTGCACGGCGGCCTTTGTCGCTTTTCGCCATACTCACATGGGTGCACTGCAGCTTGTGGTCGACTTCCTGTACGTGTGAACGGAGACCGTGTTGGATGGATCC
>JAADWY010000707.1:0-17350 GCA_023336355.1 Pythium dissotocum
CACCACCACCACCACCAGAACCCGCTCCGGTTCCAGCGCCGCCTCCTGCCCCAGTGACTCCAGAACCAACTCCACCTCCTCCACCTCCTCCGACGGTGACTCCTCCGCCGGAGACGCCACCACCAACTGTGTCCCCTATGATCCCGTCTCCACCAGCAGCCACTCCAACTCCCGCCACCTTGCCACCGGCATCCGCTCGTGAGTCTGCTACTATCGCACCGGCAACGACAGCTCCGTCGCCAACTTCACCCACAACGACGGCTCCATTACCAACGACCAAGGCAACAGAGACTATTGTGCCAACTCAAACTCCGGCACCGTCACCAGCAACTAAACCACCAGTGACGCCGACATCAGCCCCACCTACGACAACTCCAAAGCCGACTTCGACCCCCACATCAACGCCCAAAATACTGGTGAACCGGACGCCCAACCCAGTGACCACACTTCCAGCAATCTTAACTCCAGCTCCAACGACAGCCAACCCCACTGCTCGACCAGCGACCACGAGACCTTCTGTGGTGATAACTGTAGCCCCGACGCAGGAACCCACACTGGAACCAACGACGTCGTCCATTCCGCTGATGCCCCTGCCAAGCGATTCCTCGACTGTGTTTCTTTCTCCGATCGTGGCCGATGATCCTGTAGCCAAAGTCAAGTCGACGGTGAGCGTCACAGCGGTCGCTGCCTCTGGATGCAGTGCGCTGGTCTTTGTCGTGGCCATGGTTACGTTGTTTGTGTTGTCTCGTGCGAGACGCCGTCGTAAGAAGTCCCACCACGGCATCGACCTCATGGACATGGACTACCAGGCCTTGGTCACGTCCCCACGCCAGCCCTACCAGATCGGAGGCCAATACTAGTAATTATGTGAATTCAACATACCGGTACATGGAATCACGAAGCGTGCGAGGACGCGGTCTGTGGATCTTCTGTGCCGAATTAGTGGTTGAAGTTGAAGATCCTGAGATGCTAAATACCGGTATTTGTACCGGTCTCTAGTTGGCTGAGATGGGTCCGCTACGTTTCACTGGAAGAGATTTCAGGCCGCCCAACGAAACCCAAGTTGCTCAAGCAACTTGGGTGAGGGAAGCAACTGCTTCCCTTTCTCTTCTTCATAAAACTGAACCGACGGATGGAAGCGACGCTTCAACCACATCCAACTGCGAATTTTACAATCGAACAAATGGCACCGGCAAAGTCGACTTTTTTGCGCTTGATCAAGTGTAGAGCAGGCCAGTCGTGATTTCGCACTCTGATCACTGGTTGGGTTCTGTATCCACCCTGCCCAGTCGTTGCTTGCTATTGAGTCATGTCGGAGGAATATCCACCCACCGCAAGTCCAACAGCGCCTGACGCTCAACCACCACCACCACATGTAACGTCTTCATCTGTGTCAAGGTCGTCTCCTCCGAAGACACAAGTCCCTACAGCGACCCAGACACCAGGAGAGCCTATAGCACCAACGGCGAAGAAATCGTTGAATTCTAGTCGACTGGAGATTTCAAACAGTCCAGCACCGGACAGCGTTCAACCTCCGTCATCGTACGTGATCACAGTGGAACCAGCTCAAACATCAGCACCGACAGTGTCAACGGCGGCGCCCACGACTCCACCACAAGCAACGACGGCGCCGCCGACACCGCCGCCAGTCGTAACAACGCCACCGCCGACGACAGGGTCTCCACCAACGACAACAGCCCCGTCAACAAAGGCACCGCCAGCGCCTGGTCCACCGGCCGTGACAACGACATCACCACCACCTTCACCGGCGCCTCCTATCTCTACGGCACCACCATTGACGGCACTACGAAAAACTCTGCTAGTTCCTCTCTCGCCGTCTCCCACTCCATCACGAGACCAAACAACGGTGGCTCCGACAACCCAACCACAACTACAGACGACGTTGCCTTCCGTATCTCCTCAAGCAACAACACCTGCGGTAACCTTTACAACCACCTCGCCAGCCACGCAGACCTCCTCGCCAACTGAGCCAACAACGCTGTCTCCCCCCCCCCACTCCGTCTGCCAATGACACTTTGGCTACCGCGGCTCCACCAGTAGCGTCCAGTCAGACAACGGCGGATGCTGCGTCCAGTCCGAACTCATCGACGGTCTTCGCCGTTAGTGGTGCTGGGATGCTCTTGGCATTGGCAGCCATCGCACTCATTCTGTACGCGTTCCGACGACGAAGACGGAACCTGTTGAAGCTGGAAAGCGACATGGCTCCTACGCACGACCACGTCGAACTGTCGTCGCCACGGATGAATCGCGCGTCGATCACGTCGACGTGGGATGCGTCAGAACTAGCCGCCAGTCGGATTCCTTTTAGAAAGATCAAGTTCGGAGCAGTTATCAACCAGGGCGGCTACGGAGAAGTACACTGCACGCAGATTTCTAGTCCCAGAATCGCACAGGTAACTGTTAAAAATCCATTTTGTTTTCTAAAAACGGATTTCCCAAAACGTTTTCCCATTTTCACGCGCCGTGAATTCTGTTCAGCAACACTTGCTTGATGGAGCCACTGACGCAGTAGTGGTTGTACCCGTCGTACAAACTCCCGACTTACAGAACGTACTGTATTTGGTGGATGTACTAGGTCTGTGGAGAACTCTCGAAGGCAATGGGTTCGTTAACCCAGAGGCCTGTCGCTCTTAACGACACTCCCAGCTGGCTGCTCTTGCTCTTCCACAGTATCCCACGCTTCCCGCGGTGGACGCTTTTGCGTGGATACGACTAACTTGCCATTGGCACGGCCACCATTGAGCAAGTGCCAGCGTACCTTCACCTGGCATCTACCATGGATTTCTACCAGCCAAGCCAGACGCCGGTTTCCCAGTCAGTAAACACCACAACCAACGATACGAAATCGCCTTCTCCTTCAATCATCACGCCGTCGTCATCCCCTCCACAGCCAATGCTCGCAGGAACGCAATTATCTACGACGACATGTCCTCTTACCAGCGTCCCAGCGGCAACCACGAAGCGTCCTCCAGGTGCCACTGGAACATCACCGATGCCGTCGTCGTCCATGCCTTCACCGGCCTCAGCGATGACAGCTTCGCCGATAGTCTCATCAAAACCGTCTGCGACGACCTATCCATCGTCAAAGCCAAAGCCCACACCAGCTCCGGGACCGCCACCACAGGCATCGTTGACGCGTCGACGTCGCCTTCAACGTCCCCTTCGCGAACACCGCTGGCCTCAACTGTGACTCCACCGCCGTCGTCCACGCCGCCTTTGGTTGCGACGTTCATTCCGAGCCTCAGCCCCTCAGTTGAGCCAACCACCACACCCACAGCCACACAGCTAGTGTCGAAACCCCCGCCAACCACGACACCCATCCCGACGACGTCTCTACCGGAAACGTCGTTGCCTACTGTCGTAGTGACCTCTGATCCTGAAGTGACTGCCCCTGCGTTGCAGCTGACGCCCTCGCCTGAATTTTCATCTTCTACTCCTCCGCCGGCAACCACGGAAGCCATCGTGACTCCACTAATGGAGTCACGATGCCCCAGCAACATCACCGGTGACACCAGCGCTAGACAAGTCCAACATGAGCTCGGCCACCATGGCTGCGACGGGGACCTGCGCACTGCTCATCGTCATCGCGGTCGTGGCGTTGGTGGCACTGATCCGATCGCGACGCCGTCTCCGATCCTAAAGTCCCACAACCACAACGTCTCGTGTTCAGTACGTCGGTGGTGTCACATCGTCACGGCAGCGAGTGCGAGTCACGCGACGTCGCTAACAGAGTAGTGACACCTGGTTGTGAATGGCTTCAAGTTGAAGTTGTCCGTACTAGCATTCATAATTTGTCTAAATATTTTTACCGGTACTGTAAATTCATAAAACATGTGCAGGTAAATTTGCAGATTCGAAACATCATTTTTGTCGAAGACACTTTTGAAGGAACGCTGATGGCCACGAAAGACAAGGGGAAGGTCTCAACTGCATCCAAAGTCGTGCTGGTCTGCCGTGTGACACCGATGCCCCAATATCGAGCAAGTGTGGTTACGCAACCGCTTCTTTTCGTAAACACACCCCAGCGCCGGTGGCTTCTCCCAAGTGTCTCGATGAATGGTAGGCAGCTGCTAGATTGGAGAGAGTCGAGACTTAGGCTTCGTCGTATCACTGCATTCCAGTGCACCCAAGAGTGCTCAGCTGCCGCGCGCGTCCAGCTCCACAAGGGCAAGTCGGTTCGGTTCAGCTTGGTTGTGTCATACATCGCCGTGTGTCGCTTCGAGGCTCGTGGGTGTCAACACCGGATGGCTGCGATAGCTGCTCACCACAAGCCAGCATTCGACGAATCCAAACAAGTTCGTCGTTTTCTGCGCGATTCATGAAAAACCACGTTTACATGTTTTGACGAATTTTTGCGATTTAGCGTAAAATGTGCGAGATCGTTTTTTGACTTTTCAACCTCAATTACGAAATGATGTGGTGCTTGTGATCCACTCTAGCACTGTGGGCGTGGAGCTGGCGTGGGCTCTGGCGATGGAGTCGGAGCCACGGTCTGCTGTGTCGTTGGCGTTGGCGTTGGCGTAGACGTTGTTGGTGTACTCGTTGGTGTTGGCGTCGGCATCACAGTCGATGGTGACGTCGTAGGAGGTGCAGTCGTCGTTACTGGAGGAGTAGGAGCTGTCCCGGTAGGAGCTTCTGTTGTGACAGGAGGCGCCGGCGTGGCTGGCGTGAGTGACGGCGTCGGTGGCTCCGTCACTGGATGGTACGTCAACTGCGGAGGCATCGAGTGCGGAGCCGACGTGGGCTGCATCGTCACGGGCTCGCCTTCTGGGACGCACTGCATGACCAGACTCTTGCAGGTCTGACGGTCAAGAGGACACTCCTCTTCAGGTAGCCAGGCCGCACAAGTCATCCAGCACATACCGGCGTTGGTCGTCGTGCCGGCACACTCACACTTTGTGTTACACGAGTCCACTTGGGACTGCGAAGGGTACTCGTAGTTGCAGCGAGTCGCGCAGCTAGGGAAGATCGAGCCAACGTAACCAGGACGAGGGTGGCACAGTCGGAACGCGCAGCTTCCCTCCGACATCACGAGCCGACGCCCTCCAGCACAGCCCACAGTCTTCAAGTCACCGCTGTCCACGCCGTTGGCGTCGGCCATCAAGTGACGCGACGTTCGGTTGGTGAACTCCCCGAAGGTGACGCCTTTCTGCAGCATTCGCTGGTGCAGAGGCAGCAGCGTCATCTTGCCGAACCAAGCACGCAGGTGGCGGTGGCCGTCGGTCTGTGTGCCGACCAGCTCATCAGGCATCCGCATGCCGTGCATCACAGCAGGGATTTCGTGGGTTCCTTCGAGCCACTGCGTGAAACCCGAACCAGCCATGAGCACAAGCTCGTCGTCCTTGAGCACTGGTCGAACAACGGACTCGTCATCGTTCTTGCGGATCACGAGGCCAGAGTCTTCAGACACGAGACGACGACGGGAGACCTGGCCACTGGCGTCGACGTTGAAGAATTCTGGTGCCGACATGGCGATGAACATGCCGTGGTCTTCGTGCAGCAGCAGCGACAAGTCACGTGCCGACGCTGGCTTCTCTTTGGGCTTCATCGCAGCCTCATACGCGTGGAAGTTGTCGAGACGCTCAGCGTCCCGGAAGAGCGAGCGCGAGGTGAGCACTCTGGCTCCATCACTCAACTGGAACGACGTGGAGTCCAGTGTAGCGGCGAACGACTCCACAGCACGCTCAAGCGTACGACTGAACTCGCCGTGGGCTTCGTGGTATCCTGGACACTTGGCTGCTAGCGTCGCGGATTCAACGAGCTGATCAAGGTCACGACCGGCGTTGGCACGCAGCGTCAAACGCCGCGTACCATCGGCAAACTGCTTGGTCGACAGATGCTCGGACTGCTGGTCGCTCTCAATCGCAAGCGCGCAGTCGACAGCACTGGCCAGGTATCGCTCACGGGCGCCCACGTAGTTGGGGATGTTGCGCAGCGCGATGATCCCACCGGCTTCAAACGCTGCGAGTACACGGCTTGGTGTGCCATCGTTTCGAAGCGTTGAGTAGTCGAACGACGGCACGTCGTAGGCCGGGACGCTCTGGCTGGAAGCGGAGACCGTGGAGACCACAGAGAGCCCCAAGAGGAGCAGCGTGGAGGCGAGGACCATGGTGGAGACAGCACGGATTGAGGAATGAAAGAGAGAGAGAGAGGGACCAGCAAGAGAAAAGAGGGGTTGGTCTCCTCACAGTGAGGCTCACACCGAGGAGGGACGCGTGGGCCACGAGATGTGGACGGCGCGTGGCCGCTATTGTTGACAGTATTGTATCTCGTTGTTGTCAAGTGTCGGATCAACAATTGGAAGGAAAGTGGACGAGAGTGGACGTTCTTGGTGGCTGATTGCACCAGATGTCGGACCCGTCTTCGACTGAATAGTGTAGCCATCGCAATCATCATCCAGTCAGAATACCGGTATCACGTCAAGGATTAGATTGGTACAGTGTACCGATTTCGAACTCAGCTACTGAGTTAGCGTCACATGGGTACGCTGTGAGTGGACGGTTCAGAGCGTGGGTGCACTTTGTGGGTGAGCAATTCAAAAAACGCACTGCATCCATGCACTGCTTCCATGGCAACCGACCACGAATGTTGCTCAGTCGATGGCGCAACACGACCCGACTTTACCGTTCGAGAGTTCTTTTCTACTGTATATGGGTAAGCTCAACCTCCGAATGATATTCAGTGGGGTAATCGAGAGACCTTTCGAGTGAATGGATGTCTGCGTTGCGTCGGCGAACAACACAATCCAATATGAGCACTAATGTCGCAGTCTGTGGGACTTCACTCGAGGCGGCAAAGCAAAAATGCTTCGTCTACGCTGATGTTAGCAGTATTCCGAACGTTCCCACGACGGCCAACAACGCAGACCGTGCGAAGATATGCGCGTCTGCACCGTGCCAGGAATACGCGAGGATTTTCGAGTCCCATGTCGCTGCAAAGTGTGATGAAGCTGTTGGTGCAGCGGCGCTACACCCCAACGGGATCCACAGCGCAGGGTACTGTACGGTGTTGGCATCAGTGAAGACCCGGAGCTTAGCAGCCTCACCTGAGGTCGTTAACGCAGCCGCATTGGAGACCAATTCCACAGTGGCTCCAACTCCAACATCTCTCCCAGCACCGACGACCATGATGCCAGCGCCTTCGCCAGCAGCTTCGCCACCGCCGACGGCAAGAGAGTTGACCCCAACTACTACTCCCGTGCAGGTTCCTGCGTCCGTTGCAGAAACAATTACAACTCCACCACTGGCAACAACAGCTCCTGACACACCGGCATCACAGTCAGTGCCTGTATTGACCCCACCGTCGCCTGATGCGTCACTTGCTCCATCATCGGCCGCTACTGAAGAGACGACGATGCCTCCAGTTGTTACACCCCCGCCAACTCCAATCACTGCGCCGCCACCTGCAATGGACACCGCAACTCCGGAAGTGACACCTCCGGCACCAACAACGACGGCCGCACCTCCCACAGGCGCCAATCCACCTCCTCCACTTCCCCCAGCTCCCATTCCACCACCAGCCACGCCGCTTCCGCCAAGTTCAACAACACCAACGCCAACGCCAACTTCTCAGCCAACGGCGACACCATTTTCGTCCAAGACGACAGCAACAACATCCTCTACTCCGTCACGTCCAGCTCCTTCGCCAGCTTCGTCGCCAAAAGTTACGACGTCGCCACAGCCATCGGCGGTCCCACAGGCTTCTTCCTCCACAGCCACCACAGCGACGACGAAGCCACCGTCACAAACGGCAGCATCATCCATTACCGTGACTCAGACGACGAACGCGGTCAATACCCCCGCGACAATATCAGAAGTTTCCACGGGAAATCCTTCTGCTACAAGTACGGCAGCTGAGACGCCTGTAGTGACAGCTACTAGTTCGCCAGAGCAGCCCCCTGCAAGTACTCCGACTACGACTCTATCCTTGGCCGAGTCACCGCAGTCAACTTCATCACCCCCAAAAGAGACTCGCTCGCAAAGCGATACGGGCTTCAGTTCCATCGTAGTTGCTATCAGTGGAGGCGTCGTGCTCCTCGTGGTCGTGCTCGCGATTGTCCTCGTACGAATCGCGCAGACCAAGCGTCGACGACGACCTTTGGAGTACAATGAATACATGGGTTCTAAGTACCAAGACATGAGCTCCCCACGGACAGCCGCAGGGACCACAATGTCCGTGCCTTGGGCTGGTTCCGTCCTCGCCACGAGTCGGATTTCACTGGACAAGCTCCAGCGTGGGCCTATTATCAGTCAAGGAGGGTACGGTGAGGTCTCTAGAGGGTACTACAACGGCCAGGAGGTCGCGATCAAGAGGCTGCTGGTCTCACGACGCCGAGACCTCGTCAGTATCCACGATTTCCTGGAAGAGATCAAACTCACCGCGATGCTGGACCACGAATGCATCGCCAAGTTCATCGGTGTAGGCTGGGATTCGCCGTCGGATCTGTGCATGGTCTCCGAATACGTGCCCGGTGGTGACCTCCGGTCTCTGCTCAGTCGAAGAGCTCGAGAAAGAGGCGCCAGGGGCTTCGACGATGACAAGCTCCGCATTGCGATGCAAATCGCCCACGCACTGACGTATTTACACTCACTGCAGCCAGTCGTCGTCCACCGAGATCTCAAGTCCAGAAACGTTCTACTCACGGCACAACTGGACGCCAAGCTCATCGACTTTGGTGTGTCAACCGAACGCTGTGATGTGACGATGACGGCCGGCGTCGGGACTTCACTGTGGATGGCTCCAGAGATGATGCTCGGCCAGAGATACGATGAGAAGGCCGACGTGTTCTCTTTCGGCGTCGTGTTATCGGAGTTAGACACTCATGAGTTACCGTATTTCCACATGCGCGAGAGTCCATCAGGCCGACTGATGAACGACATGGTCGTGATGCAACTCGTGTCGCAGGGTCAGTTGAAACCCGAGTTCTCAGCATCAGCGGACCCCAGGATCGTCGAGTTGGCGAGGGATTGTCTGCAACTCGACCCGAACAAACGACCGTCAGCCTCGGAGGTACTCTACTTCATCCACAGGACCCGGCGAGCTGGTTCACTGGTCTGAATTCCACTCCGCAAAAAATCTACAAAAATGTTTTTTGTAAACGGGTCAAATGTTACTACACAGGGAAAATGATTTTTCGAGTTCTGTAAACGTGAAATATTGTATTTTAGTGGATATGATTTACTTCAAGTTGAAGGTACTGGATAGTGATTCATCAGAATTGAAACTGAATCACCACGTAAGCCAAGTGAGGATCGGTAATCCAGCTTACGCACTATGCTGGCTTCATTGTCAACAGCCTCAGCGTGAGAGAGCGGGGTGAATCCATTAATTAACGACCCAAGAGAGTTTCCGACTTCCTGTACATTCCTTCTTCCTTAGCCATTCGCACGAGCTGCACCCTGCACCCTGCCATCTCATGTCTCCGTCCTTCAACGAAGTCTCCGCTATTGCAGCGACCACTCCGACTCTTTGCCTTGTTGCAGCCAGCTGACCACAAGATCCTTGCAGACATTTGCCGAGGGACCTGTTAGATGAGACGGTATCACCTAGACGGGAGATTTGTATGGTTTTGAAGGTGGCACACTACGTATCGATACCGATAATGAGACGTGTTGCACGTCAACTCGGGTTCACAGAAGCGGACGCCTCGGTTCGTCCAGAAAAAGAGGAGGCGTACCCACCCAAACAGGGTACGGCTGCACCTCATCACTGGCGCTTTCCTCGAAGAGTGACGGTGCCAAAGTAGCCGGGCGGGTTCTCAGAGTTTCGAGGAATTTACAATCCGCTCTGCTCCCACAGTTCACATTTCACCACGAAGAAGATCCGAATGGCACTATGAGTGACTGTATGAAGAAGTGGACGGACGCTCTCGATGCGTGTGAGACCACGACGGGTCTCCACGGCCCTCGAGATCCAAGCGAAGACAGTGCGTCGCTACGGCTGTGGCTGCGTGCGAACGCAGTTTGCCAAGATCTGCTCAAGATATCGCAGGAACTGCTCGCCGTCGACTGCCCCGAGGCCTTCCTCGAGCATGAGAAATTCTCTTATGGTGTGTGGAGCAAGACATTCTGCCCCACGACTGAATCTACCACGGCCGTCGGTCGCATGTTGCAGGCTGGATCCCCGCCGATGGTTACTCAGCCATCCCCAGCACCAGCACCACTGACAATAATGACACCCACCCCGCCAGCAAACACTCCTGGACAGCAAACGACCACGTCCCCACCTTCAAACAGCGGCACGTATTCGGTCGCCACGCCTCCACCGTTTACGCCTCCTCCAGTTACGACCGCCACGCCTCCTCCAACCTTCGGCACCGTCAGGTCCACGTACACGCCTCCGCCTACAACAGGTTATTCCACATCCACGTTCACGCCACAGCCTACAACAGCACGTACAACGTCCACGTTCACGCCTCCGCCAACCACCATCAAGCCCACGTCGTCCACTCCGACGACGACCCCACCAAGGGGATCAGTTACGCCAAACAATACCACGCCGTATACGCTAACCCCGCCACCATCAACCACTGCTCCTCCTACGACTCCTCCACCTACGACACCGCCGCCTACGACTCCCCCTCCGACACCTCCACCTCCATACACTTCGCCACCGTGGGTGCCGCCTCCGCCAGCCCTAACCGAAGCCCCTCCTCCTCCAGCTACACCACCTCCAACCACAGAAGCCCCCACGCCTGAGCCTACCCCACCACCAACGCTCTCTACGAACGACTCTGGGTCTGGACCTGCTTCTGGCTCATCCTCCAAGCCTGCCGTCGAAGTCCCCCCGCCGCCTGCTGCGATCTCAGCTCCTCCTCCGACTCTCTCCGCGGCATTCGGACCGAGTCCAACGGTGACGACTGAGACCAATTCCAAGTCAGGCGGCGTCCCCACGGTGGCGCTCGTTGGAGGAGGCGGTGGAATTGTATTCGTGGTGGTAGTCGCCGTGGTGATCCTGCTCTGCATCAGACGCAAGCGAAGCCGACGTGACGAGCACTCTGTCGTGACCCCGAAGCGGGACGAGTGCCAGACAGACTACAACGCCACCGCCCTGACCTCGTCGGGAACACGCACAGACACAGACAAGAGGGCAAGGACTCCGGCGATGACACAGAAGTAACGACCACAGAGCCAACGACGATGTCGGTGGACGTCTTTGATGGGAAACTCGAAGGCTTGGCCCGCATCCCGTACAAGGAGATCCACACAAACCACCAATACATCGGCCACGGAGGCTTCGGAGTCGTCTACCGAGGCTTGTATCAACGCAAAGACGTCGCCATCAAGGAGCTAGGACGCCCTTCTGACAAGGATCACATGGACAAGTTTGTAAACGAAGCCCGCTTGACAGCCCAGCTTAACCACCCGCACCTGGCGACGTTCGTGGGCGTGACCTTCGAGGCGAAGGACATGTTGTGCTTGGTCACGGAGTTCGTGAATGGCGGCGACTTGCGCACACACTTGGATAAACTGAAGGAACGTGAGCAGCCCACAGGTTTCGACAACGAGAAGGTCAAGATTGCACTCCAGATCGCCGAGGCGCTGGAGCATCTTCACACACAAAAGCCACCAGTGCTACTCAGAGATCTCAAGTAAAAAAACATCGTGCTCACAGACACGATGGACGCGAAACTCATTGACTTTGGGGTCTCAGTTGAGTGTTTCGACGCGAGCATGACTGTGAATGTTGGAACGCCACTCTGGATGGCTTCTGAGGTCGCTGAGGGGAAGCACTACAACGAGAAGGGCGATATTTTCTCGATTGGGGTGCTCATGTCGGAACTCGACACCCACGAAACGCCGTACGCACACGTGAACGACCCGAATTCGAGCAAGCATGTCCCGAAGCACAAGTTATTGACGGCTATCCGGAGTGGTGAAGCCGAGCTGTACTTCACATTAGGGGCCGACCGGGATCTGCTCAAGCTCGCGGTGACTGTTTGGCAACCGATCCGTACAATCGACCGACGGCGATGCGATTGGTGAGCAGGTTACGAAAAAAAATGGTGGAGATGAAGCCCACGACACGGAACTTGCCTCCGACGTACTTGTCGACGGGCGGATACTAGTAACAGCCCAGTCAGTTGACTCCACCTATATAAATGCAAAAAACAAGGAGCTGTTAGATGAGACCATTTTGCATTAGCGTATGCATTTCATCGCCTCCGAGTTCAGCAGTGAACTTCTGTGAGGAGGAAAGTCCTCTTTGCTGGACTCAGCACTCAACGCACAGTCGACTTCGACCGTGGCTACAGTAAACCCAACTTGGGCCACCCAAGGCTTTTTTTTATTGCTGGGATATTCAACACTCTTGTCGATCTTTTCAAAAATACCAAAACAAGGCAAACACACGGGATTTTGAAGAGCCGTAATTGGCTTAGATTACCCTCTTCTGGATGAGAGGTATAAAAACACACCTAGATTTGTTACGTCTCGACATTGATCGGCTGGCTTTGTGCAAAAAGATATTGCTTTGAACCGAGTTTACAGCACCGTGCAGTGAAAAGCCCAAAATTGCTTGTAGATGCCCAACATAATACAAAACAAGCAAACACAATCAGTTTGTATGAAGACCACCAAAGAACCACCGTCATTTCTCATTGGAATCCTCTGAGGCTGCGAGTTGCAGCCACAAGCAGGGTTTGAGGGCGGCTGAAGGGACACCCTTCGGTGGCGGTCCAGAGAATTGCGGCTGCCGAACCCAAGCAAACTGGGTACCAAACGTGAGGATCACCATAGAAAAACTTAGTCTTGTTGTCGAGAAGACTCTCTCTTCTGTCATAGGTTGCTTGGCGTTCATACGTGCGGTCGAGTTCCTCTGTCAAGGAAAGCACGGTCTTACTTGTCAACCAGACGTATCGACAGACAATCACCGATTCCAGGATGAGCAACTGCATGCAGCCGTGGGGTGACGGCCTCACGGCGTGTATGGCGGCAACAGGACTCACAATCCCCACGGAGCCGAATGATGACAACTACAAGGACCGACTCACGATCTGCGCGAACCCCACTTGCCAGGCCACGACGTTCCGCAGTCTCATCGCCGCGAAATGCCAGGCGGCGTTGACCGAACAAGCCAGATACCCAAGCGGGATGTGGAACGTAGGCTTCTGCCCCACGACCACTGCGCCGACCACGAAATCTCCACCGACGACGCCACCACCGACAACGGCGCCACCAACAACAACGACAACAGCACCACCACCGGCGACTACGGCTCCTCCTCCTGACCCCGCCACGCCAGCACCGACGCCTCCTCCAGAGACGATGCCCCCACCGAAACGACGGTGCCTCCTATAATGCCACCGCCAGCTATGAATGCTTCTGGATCGGCTTCAGGATCTGGAGATCAACTGGTACAGCCCATCGTATCTCCGGTTACTGGCTCTGTGGCCCCCGTCGTCGTACCATCTCGAATAGCGCCAACACAAGCGCAAGCCAAATTGGGACTCAGTACGCCAGTGATTGCTGCTGCTGGAGGCGGCGGCTTCCTCGTGCTTGCGCTCCTACTGCTTCTGGTGTTCTGTTGCTACCGTAAACGCCGTCGGGACAAGACTACGGACGCGGCAGCATCAGTTAACGCAGCACTGTCACCGAAACTGGACGAGTGGAATGGTATTGCCTATGCGGATCTGTCACCTGCGGGTACAGCCGAACTCACGGCGACCACCAATTCGATTCTCGGTGGGATCCCACTCCACAGTTATCGTATTGACATGGCAGCAATTCGCAGAGGGACGACGTCCGTTGGCCGTGGAGGCTTTGGTGAAGTCTACCGAGGTGAATACCAAGGCAGAGACGTCGCCATCAAGCAGCTCCTACGCGAGAAGCGTCGGGACTCGGACGAGATCGGGAAGTTCAAGGCGGAAATCATTCGCACCGCAGCTCTCAGCCACCCCCACATCCCGAAATTCGTTGGCGCCGCATGGACGACGAAGAACGATCTGGGTATGGTCACGGAGTTCATCCCCGGTGGCGACCTGCGGACGTACATGAGAACGACCTACCGCCCTGGGAATCCGGCGGGCTTCACACCTGAGAAACTCAAGATCGCCCGTCAGATCGCAGAGGTGCTCGTGTATCTGCATGGACTCGCTACGCCAGTTGTACACCGCGCCCTAAAGTCGCTGAACGTGTTGCTAACATTCAGTGGCGATGCCAAGGTCATTGACTTTGGCGTCGCGACTGAAAGCCACGACTCAATGCTCACGACGGGCGTTGGCACGTCGCTGTGGATGGCACCAGAGGTCATGCTCAGTGGCAAGTACAACGAGAAGGCCGACATCTTCTCGTTCGGCGTGCTGCTGTCGGAGCTGGACACGCATCAGATACCGTACTCCCAGATCACGACGGTGAGTGGCGGCGACAAGACGCCGTCGCTTCCGTTGCTCAACCACATCGCTCGTGGGGAGATCACGCCGCAGTTCACAGTGGATGCGGATCCGACGATGAAGAAGCTGGCGGAGGACTGCTTGTCTACCAAGCCAAAGGACCGACCTACGGCGACGGAGCTGCTGGCGAGACTGGCAGGTTTCATTCGATACCAAGCTGCCCAGAACACGACAAACAGCTCCACCGCCAGCCGCACGATGGGAAACGGAAGACCAAGCCTACAAACTACCACAATGACGCCTAGTACACGTTGGAGATAGATTGGCAGTAAGTTACTGTAGCTGACAGCATGATGATCTTAGACTCTAAGTTAAAAGTTCGACCAAAGACAAAGCCCAGACTTGCATTCCACGTGTTGAGCGTTTTTTAGCAAATAAATGGGCCTCTTGAAACGCATACCTGTGCAAACCGAATGCCGATCATGCACCAACACCCTACGACAGGTTCTATAGAATCGAACCCTGCTCAAACCGATACTGATGAGGGTGATTTATTTATGTGGACATTTGGCGTTTGGCTTAGCTGAGATGACAGTCGTTGAAGTTGCCACCGTGGACGCCCAAGGCTCACTTCCTTCTTCCACACAAAGCCATTCGAACTGAATGCTTCTTTGCTGGCTGGATCCACAGCAACCAGTCAGCGTGTTCACTCACTCGCCAAGCCACACGACTGGACGACAACCATCTTCCATCTTCCCCAGCGCCAATGACGCGGCGCCATCCTCAACTTGTGCGTGTAGTACAGTACTCGACGCCACGCTGGCTGTCGCTCAGCACTGCCTGCGCCAGGCTGTCATTCAACGATGGCGCCCTGCGTCTCTGGCTTGATTCCTGCTTCTGCGCCGTGGAGACCACACCTGGGTCGTTAGACAGCCACCATGTCGACGTGTATGACGCCCTGGAACACGGCGCTGATCGCGTGCGCCGACGAGGTGGGCTTCGGCATCCCCGTGTCTCCCACTAGCGACAACGTCGACCAGCGCGTCAAGATCTGCGCGTCCGACACGTGCCACGACCTCACCGTCATCTTCCGCGCGCTGATCGCAGGCAACTGCTCGCAGGCCATCGAGCAGAAGGACAAGTACCCGGACGGCATCTGGACGGACACGTACTGCCCCAAGACACTCATCCCGCCAGTCACGCGGGCTCCCAACACGACGGCGCCGACGCCCAACAAGACCACAGCAGCTCCGACTACGACGACGCCGAGTCCCACGACGACTGTGCCAGTCACGACGGTACCAGTGACGACTGTACCAGTGACGACTGTACCAGTGACGAATATGCCGATGCCTGAGCCAGTCAGTGGCGTGGTTGTGGGGGCAGCTACAGACTCGGGAGGATCGAACAAGGGTACGATCATTGGGGCTAGTGCGGGTGGTCTCGTGGTGCTGGTCTTGATCATCCTCGCGATCGTGTTCGTGCGTCGCAAGCGTCGTAGAGACACGAAGGGAGGGAAGGACCTGAACGACCACTACATGGGCCACTTGGAGACAGCGGCGACGTCGCGTACGGAGCCTACAACGACGCACGAGATGTGGGGTGGGCTGGGTATCTCCTTGAGCCGAATCCCGTATGAGAAGATCAAGGTCGGAGAGCTCATCAGCCAAGGAGGTTTCGGCGAGGTCTTCCGTGGGTCGTACAACGGCCAGCCTGTCGCGGTGAAGAGACTTCTGGCGTCACGACGTAAGGACAAAGAGAACCTCAAGAGCTTCCTCAATGAGATCAAACTCACGTCGTCGCTGGACCACGAGTGTATCGTCAAGTTCATCGGCGTGGCATGGGACGCGCCGTCGGATCTGTGTATGGTCTCGGAGCTCATGGTCGGAGGGGATCTTCGGTCTCTTCTCACAGACAAGGCACGCAGCGGAGCTCCTCATGGCTTCGACGACGAGAAGCTTCGCATCGCAGTGCAAGTGGCCCACGCACTGACGTACCTTCACAGTCTCCTCCCTGTCGTGGTCCACCGAGACCTGAAGTCCCGTAACATCTTACTGACGCACGACCACGACGCGAAGCTTATCGACTTTGGCGTCTCGACCGAAGAGCGTGACGTGACGATGACTGCGGGTGTCGGCACGTCATTGTGGATGGCGCCGGAGGTCATGATGGGCGAGCGGTACGACGAGAAGGCGGATATCTTCTCGTTTGGCGTCGTGCTCTCTGAACTGGACACGCACGAGCTTCCGTACTCGCACGCTCGCGACACGACGTCGTCTTCCGGCCGTCGGATGCCCGACTTGGTCGTGATGCAGCAAGTGGCGCTGGGACGATTAGCGCCAAAGTTTAGTGAGGCGGCAGACCCGGACATCGTCGCGCTGGCTCAGGACTGTCTCGCCGTGCAGCCCAAGCTCCGCCCGGCGGCAGCCGACGTCTTGTATCGCATCCACAAGGCGAAAAAGCGCGCGTCCGTTGTCTGATGTGGACTACACACGTCGCAGATATGACTGTATTGTTCCAGAATACTGGACTGTAACTTCGGATTCTGGAATATGTTTCTGATCTCCTGGAATTCAACCTGGAACTCTGCTACAATGCTTGTCTGTCACACACTCTGTGTTGAGCTGGCTTTTGACTGGGAGCCACACAGCCGTTGCCGCACAATCATACGGTCGTGTCAGGTGTGGGGCGCGCACCCATGGAAGACTGGCGAATACTTCGAGGAAGACTCGCAAAGCGTCCGTCTTGTCCACTGTCGTGGCATTGTGCGCTTATATGATCAGCGTCCGCAATCGTTTGCCCCCAACCGCAGTCTGCTGTGCGTACGCCAGCCGTCGGCCGTCACACACCTGGACATGTGCAATTTGCAAGTGAGCAGCCACGGTCTCCGCTATTGCATTCCCACGTTTCCAGCGCCCGGTGATCAGCGGCGGCGTTCAGTCTTTTAATCAGTTCACTAGTGGAGAATGACAGGACGCAAGCTGAGACCGCAGGTATGCC
>JAADWY010000708.1:0-17287 GCA_023336355.1 Pythium dissotocum
CTCGAATGTGTCTTCGAGCCGTCGACATCGGACCGCTACATCGACATGGCGACCGAGTACCTACGCTACAACGCCGACGTTGACCGTGTCATCGTCTTCAAGTTCTGTTTACGTCGTCGTCGCGTGGACTCTACGCGTGACGATCTGTGGGAAGTGCCTGCGCTGGCCATTGTCTTTGGCCTTTCGAACCCCGTCGACCGCACGTCTCCCGTTCAAATCTACGAGACTCAGTCGTTCGGCAATGTCGGTCTACCTCGTGACATGGTCAGCCGGCTGTGTACACCTGTCGACCATCCGTCTTTCGTGCGTCTCCGTCAAAACCTTGGTCTAGCGCTTCTCGAGCCTGAAATCCAACGAGTGGATCTCGAGAAGAGTCTCGTGACCGACTTGTACACGATTCACCGTCAAGGTATTAAGCTACTGTTCAGTGTTGCCATCCCGAAACTGGGCTTTCCGAGGTGGCTTGATCGAGGGGAACAACTCAGCTGTATTGTTGCCCCGGAAGAATCCGAGGCTGCGCCTCCAGCTCAGTGGTGGGATGGAGGGCGCCCCCCCCTTCTTTGATGGAAGCCTCGGGTTCTCGGCGCGCCGGACGTCCAGCCATCCGTGCCGCGAGTGAACGAGATGCTGTAGCCGTCAGGCGCGTGTACTTGTCGACGCTGTCCGACGCCCAGCGCCCAAACTGCTTGATGGTCTGGATGTCGACCCCTGCGGCCATCATCGCGGTTGCGCCGCCTGCCCGAAGTGAGTGCGTTCCCACGCGCTCACCCGCGATGCCGCAGTCCGTAGCTGCCCGGTGCAGTGCTTGAGTGAGTGTCGTGGCGCGAATCACTTGATGCAAGGACGACGACATGGGCGGAGAGGAAGGCTGGAGGTCGAGACTTGCCGCGTGTGTTAGTAGGTCCAACACCGCGAGTACTGGGCACAGCCATCCGCTGCCCGTTCGTTCCAATGAGAGAACCTTTGTACGACCTTCCTAGTCGGTCTTACTTCCGCGCCGCCGGACGTCTACTCTTACAACGCTGTCGTGGTGGGAGAGGTCGCAGATGTGTCCGCGCTCGTCCCGCAGCGTGATGTCGTCCAGAGTGAGAGCAGTCGGTGCTACGACGCCGTTGACCGACAGATACTCAGAGCTTCGTAGTAGATAGAAGTAGCCCACGAGCGTAGCACCCCACAAGACACGGTCATGGGCAACTGAGAAGTCGCATTGTGCGCGGACGGCGTGGAGGAGGGGGATGGTGGCTGGGGCTTTGGCGGCTGGGGGTGCAGACACCCGTCGCATCCCCTGCACGGCCAGTAGATGTCCTGGGTGGAGCCCGACAGGGTATCCACGGTGGACGCGATGACCCCACGAGATTGCGCTAACTTTGGACAGAATGGTACCGGGCGCATTGCCACGCCCGTCGGGTGGCTGGATCCAGCAGTAGGTCGCGAAGAGTGCGAGTTGTTCCGAGTGGTCTGCCTGAGCACGTGGGAGCCAGGGACACCAGCCGTGGGTTGAGCACCACTGGGCCACTCTTCTCACACGGACTCATACTTGGTGGTTGTGCTGGGCGCCAGCCCTTGGCGCTGTAGACCACTGAGTGTTGCGCGTAGAGCGTCCGCAGTGATGCTGGTACTTGGTCCTGGTGCCATCCCTGTTTCACAGATCCCCACAAGTTAGCGTACGGTGGGGCCCACGCTCTGGAGGCCGCGTCCGCCATCGTGTTGAGCTTCCCGGGTAGATGCAGGCACCGGATGCGAAAGCCGTGGACGGCCTCGGCGTAGCCGATCCGTCGGTTGAGTTCTTGTGCCATCCTGTTCTAGCTGGCGAACTTGTTGGTGACTGCCACCGCCGTGGTGTTGTCAATCCAGCACCACATCTGCCCTATCGAGCCGTTGAAGCGCGGACGCCACTGAGGCCCCCCCAGACGGATGCGGCCAGTGCGACGCTCATTTGTTCACGGACGTTGATAGTAAACTCGGATCCAGCACCGACCTGGACAATGAGCTGCAACTCTGGTTCGCTGAACTTGACCTAGATATACCACCTTACAGCTGGGTCAAGCACGGCGAGACCCGCGTTCGAGGCATCCATGTAGAGGTGGACGTCCGGTTGAGGCCATGTGCCGAACATCTTAGTCGGCAGGTCACGGAACTGCCCTGACCGGAGGAGTGCTAGGCACCACGTGAGATCTTGCCGCACGGCATCTGGGATGGCAACCGAACCATGGAGAGGGGCTGCGACGCTGAGCGTCTGGATGCGCTGGTAAAATCGTTTGACGGCCCTTGAGCAGGCTGCCGAGCAGTTTCAGCAACTCGGTTCGTGACGTACGATGCTGAGCGTGCATCGCCGTGAGACGGCCGCATGCCTGTACAATCTTGGCCTCTGGCATCGATATCGTGCGATTGACGAGGCCGAGTACCTCGAGCCGACTTTCCCAGGGCGAGAACTTCTTCTCGTTTAACGCTCTGGGACCGAAGATGGCCATCATGCTTGTGCGAAGAGCTGTGGCAACCAATTCAAGTCGATCTCCCGAATCATGCTCTATCATCACGTGGTCATCGACCCACTCGTAGCCATAGAAGGGTTCGTGATCTTGGCTAGAACTGGAGAGCGAGGCTGGGGACTCCCGGCGAACGAGCTACGTGATTGCCCCGCCGAAGACGCCGTAGTAAGTCGGGGAATTTGTCCAACCGAATGGAGCAGAGAGATCTAGAACCAGGGCCTTCTGGTCTTCGAGCCGGGCGCCCATCCATCCCACGCTGTCTGCCGATAGCATGAGGTGGCGAAACGCCCCTTTCACGTCGCCTTTCATCATTCGGATCGTCTTAGAACTGTCCTTGGCGTACAGCTCATCGATCCGACGAGCGAGGCTCCGCGACGGGCCGGTACGTGAGAGTCGGGAGTGCGCGTCGATCGGTAGCCTCGTTGGTTGAAGACCCGATGGGTCGCTTCAGATCGTGGATCAACCTGACTTCCACGTTCGGATCCACATCCTTTTCTCTACTGCACCCAACGGACTTATCTGGATCCCAGGCCACTTGGCAAGGAGGCGATCGGATACGACCAGGTACTGACCGCCATCCTGGCCCGAGCGAGCACTCTTAGCCACTGCGGACGCGAACAGAGACGCCGACCGGTGATTCTCTGGACGATCCGGCTGATCCGGTCCATCCGTCAGCCACGTCGGACGCAAACCGTGCGAGGCCGCCGCCACCATAAGATCTTGATGGGGATAGCCGTCTAGCAGCCAGCGATAGTCCGAAGGGCGCAGCGCCTTGTTCGGTCTGGGGTCGATGCTCGTCTCTCCTTGGACGAGCCGAACGACGTCTTTCATAGACATGCCCGGAACCTCAGCCAGCGCAGTCATCTTAGCCATTTTCTGGAGGTCGAGGCCCTTGTCGTGACGGCGTTGAGAGACGCTGAGCTCGAACCCGTTGACAGCCAGAGCTACTTCGAGCCGCAGGTTGCGTAGATCCTCGTGGATCCGAAGGATCCGCTCGAGGGACTGGCGGGCCGTAGCCGGATTTTGTATGGTCTGATCCGGCGGTTGGTCTGGCGTATCCATCAGTCGCCGCGGGCGTGATGATGATGACGCCTCCCGTAGGAGAATTGGAGGTGGTGAATCTGTACCTGGGTAGGTAGTCTGTACGCGCTGTGATGGCGAACGAGCGACAGTCGCAGCGGTAGTATCTGTGCGAGGGACCAGATTCGGATCCGTGGTCGCCAACTCGCAGGTTCCAAGTAGAGGATGATCCAGGAAGTCTACCCGTCGGCGAGACCGCAGTACAGCGGGTGTCGACGGGTCGGGTTCGATGCTGAGCCGGTCGGAGCAGTTCTCGCCTAGTCGTGGCCACTGCGGTTTGAACGGCTCATTGACAGAACCGTCTTCCACCTCCGGGCCAGCACAGCTGGACACCAAACTTGCAGCCGCCGCCTCGAGAGGCTTCTGACGCGTCGAGGGAGTTGTCAGTTTCCGTCAGCGTATGCAGATGACAGCCCACCGAATTTGGAGATGACGTAGACCCGAACGTTGTGTGGAAGGATCTTGTCCACGAAGTGGCCACGCGTACGCCGTCCGAACCCACACGTCGATCCAGTCACACGGCACCCTTGCGCGAGGCGAATCGCAGACAGAGCTCGTGGTTCTGACGAGTGGGAATAGCGGCTGCCAGGCTGCCACGTCCGCCGGCATCGCCGTCCACGCAGGGGCTGCATTGGTCGCGCCTTGCCGTTGCTGCTGCGGATGCTGGGTACGTTGACCGGTAATCGGAGGCCGACCGACTTGGAGAGCGTTGATCTCACTGCGAATCATCGTGTTCTGTAGCGGCACGAGATCCGGAATACTTAGTGTGAACCACGACATGGCGATGCTCGGATCTCCCGCGCCTTCGTTCACGTATCGATCCACAAGCGACCGGTACGCCTCCAAGCGATTGTTGATCCAGTAGACCAGTGCTGGGAGATGGAGCTCTGACCAGTGGCCCTGCGACTGCATGGCCGCCACAAACCGTGCGACCGCCGCCGCCAGAGCAGCCGTGGTGGCGTTCGTGAACGTGTTGCAGTACATCACGAGTCCGTTCACCGCGTCCTGGACGTCTGCCCATGTATTCGGCTTACGGGCCGCTGGGACGGGCACATGCAGGCCGAAGTCCATCATATTGACGTTGTTCGTCTCCTGCAGCGCCATACTCTCCAGAAGCGTGATGCTGCAGAGGTGCATGATGGACAAGCCGGGTCGTCCAAACGCGAGGTGAAAGAGGAGCACGATGATACTCGAGTACGGGTAGCACTGGAGAGCTAGTGACGCGGCCACTCGAAGCACAAACGCACGAGCAGACGTACCTTGGAACTCTGCAGACGTGAGGAAGTCGTGCAGACGACGCGTGGAGCTTCCTGGCTTGTTGATGCCCTTACCGCGGTTGTTACTGTCGTCATCGTCGATCACCCCACTCGTCACCAGCCGAAGCAGATCCAGGAGCTCGTGATTGTCCGTGAGGCGTTCTCGTAGTGTCGCTGCCGCCTGCGCTGGTGTCACCACCAAATTCGGCTGCGTTGAGCGTTCCTGCGCTTCGACTGCTGCCATTCCACGTCGTCCTGTTGGTGGCCGTGACGCCGCCGTCGGCCCCCGTGAACCAGGCTCAAGGAGTGTCTGGCGACCAGTGTGATCGCGTACCTCCTGCTGTGTGCGTTGCGCAGATGGATGGGCGGTCACGGCTGCGAGGACATCAACGAATGAGTACGCTGGTTGGCCGTTGTCCTTCGTCTCTTCCCGTCCGGCATAGCTCGTTTCCGACGCCAGATAGGACGCCTGGAGTCGTGGGCGTTTTGACTTCGGTTGGACCCCGGCTCTTGCCTGAAGTGCAATGCGTCGAACCGGGTCGTCGGCGATGGAGCTGCCCACTGTCGACTGCACGGCACTCGTGAGATCGTGGGTGCCCGCCGCGTAGTACGTGTAACGCAGAGCGTGGTCGGTTGTCGTCGACTGGACTCGCCCAGTCCGTGCGTCGCGCCAGTCGCGGAAGATGCCGTCCGGAGAGTGTTCCGCGATGCCCGCGATGGCATCCATTGATTCTGCCACACTTGGGCACTGAGCGGCACCCGATACACAACGGTCAAGCCGGTTCATGGACTCGCGAATGAACGGCTCGGTCCAAGTACTCGGCGGCACAGCCAGATCGTACATCAGGATAGCGTAGATGGCGCTAACTGTGCAGACGACGTCGGCACGTGCCATCCACTGGTGGACCAGTGAGCTTGCGATCTCAATGCCCAGGTCGCTCGTGTCTGTCACTTGGCCGAAGTGGACGAACCCGTCGTCGAAGAAAGCGACTCCCTGGCGCAGCCACGTGCTCACCCGAGAACCACTGCGTTCGTCGTCTGGAACCTGGCGCCTCGTCGCGACCGAGACCACAATGGATTCGTTGCCCACTTCGTTACTGACCTCGATCGCATCGAAGAGAACTTGATCGTCGAGGATCGAGACCACTCGAGCGTAGAACCCCTCACCAACCTCTTGAGCGATGTATTCTGGGCGCAGGAAGAGCGTAGAGCCGACAGCCAGCGTCGGTCCTGCCATTGTTGTTGTTGGTCGTCTGGTTCGCTGGATGCCGGTTTCGATGGCTTGATGGAGCGTTGGTTGTTGGTTGTTGGTTCGTTGGATGTTGGATCCCGGATTCGTTGGTTGTTGGTTCGTTGGTTGTTGGTTGTTGATCCTTGGATTCGTTGGTTGTTGGTTTCGTTGATTCTCCGTTTCGTTGGTTCTTGGATTCGTTGGTTCTTGGATTCGTTGGTCGTTGGAAGTTGGATTGTTGGACTCGTTGGAGATTGTTGGTAGTTGTTGGTTTCTTAACTGAGCGGGACTTGTGTGCTTGGGCGCGGATTCCGGAATGAGAAGGCTCTTGCCTCTCCGGTCCGCGCCGAGCTATCCCTGACATGCATTCTACTCTACTCTAGCTTCCTAGTCTAACGTTGCTTCAACTTTCTTGGTCTAAGGGCGGCACTTCAACTTGCTTGGGTCTAACGGCACTTCAACTTGGCCGACTTAACGCCACTTCAAGTCGGTTGCCTGACGTGCGCGCGTCGCACTTCTTGACGCTCACCTCAGAAAAGATGTCCTCCATCGACACTCCGTGTCTCCGGTGAACACCCAATCTTGAGCTTCGACTTGCTTGCAGTCTTCCAGGACGCGACGCGGGGCCGCGCTAGTGACGAAGAGATGCGTCAAGCTGGCCGCATCCCTCATCTGGTCCGTCGAGCCACTCGTCAGTACCGTCAAGAGCATCGTCGGGCGTAGGTTCGTCACACGGCATGTCAGGCAATGCGAGCTGCATTGGCCATCGGCGGGTTGAAGTTGATATTTCATCAAATAATAGTACGACAATAGCAATTGTATCCAATCATTCGCATTGTGCCACAGTGCTGCACAAATACCCCCCTCCCCCCCCCTCCCCTTTCCCAACCCCCGCTCGCTAACTATTCAGGCGCTGGGCACCAATACTCTCCAGGATCAGCAACGCGCCAATGAAGAGGGCCAACCGTGCGATCCACCAACTCGTATTTCCCGACGTTCGGGCGGTGCTGGATACCTCCACATCCCCACGCGACTGAGTCTTCTCTTCCAATGCGATGGTCGTCTCGTCGTCCGATTCTCCGTCACCGTCCATATCAAAGTCCGAGTCGTCCGAAGCACTTCGATGTATCTCTTCATCTTCCTGCTCCTTCTCGTCGCTATTCTCCGACATCATCGCGTACTTGGCTCGCAATTCCTCCAGAGACAGCTCGCTCTCGTCGTGCAGAGTGGCAAGTTCTTCTTGGTACGCGGCCTGACTCTCAGCTCCACACGCTTCTTCCGCCGCAATGGTTGTCTCGTCATCTTCCTCGTCTTCCATGGCGTCAGCCTGGAAGTCGCTGTAACTACCAGCAGCCTCGTCAGCCTCGTCAGCGGCGTCAGCGTCACCGATCCAAACGATGGGTTCTTTGTCTGCGATGCTACGAACGTCCAGTGGCTTCAGTACCTTCGGTCCGAATTGCAGGCTCTCAAGTCACGTACGATGGAATGGCGGCCGACTCCACCAGACACGGAGCCTACGATACAGAGAGCCGGTGAGTCTGTGGTGGTGCGGCAAGGCCGCATCTACATCATCGAGTTGCCGAGTCGACGACACGACACAATGGTTGGCATGTTAGGCGTTGCCTTCACCAGGGCGACCGTCGACAACCATCTTGTCACCCATACCACGGCGTACGCTGACGGCTTCGGTGACTGGACCCGATCTCAGCTACGGCCCTAGTCACTTGATTGACGCTCTTCGCCCTCGGGAGACCACAAACTGGATCGAGTTCGACACACTCAAAGTCGAGATCGGTGTCTCTCGCAGATGGCGTTCTCTCAACAGGAAGGCTGCGCACTGGGCCACGCTTCCAGGGGTCGCGTAACGTGCAGCTGATCCGCATCTCGCACGGGATGCAGCGGAAATAGTACACGCTGTATGAAGTCCAACGCCCCCCCGCTGGTAACCCTGTGCTGGTTGTGGTGCCGGCAGGCCACGAGCAAGTTCCAATTTTGCCCGCGAATGCCGAGGCCCCGACTGCGATTGAACTGGACGCGCGTCGACTGCTGTCGCTTCCAGCTTCAACCGAGAACCCAGCCGTGGATACGTTCATGCAGATCTATTACCCGACGGGTCTGGTCGCGATCAACTTGAGCGAAGTAGTCGACTTCGTAGTCGCCGCGATCAGCCAGTTGCGAGGCGAGCCCAGTCGTAGGAGATGTTGAAGTTCAACTTTTCAGCCAATCAGAGTTTAATGCACACGATTTCCTTAATTTTGCCCAATCATTCACATTTGATGGATTGTTGCACGAAGGTGCCCGTGACGTTTGAGGATCGAAAGTCAGGAAGCCAACGACACTTGAGGGGAATATGACACCAGAGCGTTCGAGCTCATCGTCGATCTGTGCATGCTAACGGATCTCGTTGGAAGCCACCACCTCGCCAGTCGTCTCAACTAGCACACGGACAACGCGCTTCGTGAAAACGCGACGTGCGACGGTGCCCTGGAAGCCATGGAAGACGTCGAGAACGCCGCTGCCCATGGGCAACGCGCCGGGTATTTCCAGCAATATCTCGCACGTATGGCGCCCACGCCGCTTCCTCCGCCGCCGCTTCCCTTCCCGCCGTCGTCTAGTAAGCCCAAGATCCTCACGCGCGCTTCGAATGACCGCAAAACCTCACGAAATGACGGTAAAATCAAGTTCAACACCAAGGAAAAGGCTCGCAAGTCACTTGTCGACGCGTTCAAACAGCACGGCATGAAGCTGTGTGATGGGTCCAAGCTCAACGCCGTGGCCAAGGGCGTGACGTCCATCGGCGTGATCCCGCCGACGCTTGGTGTCCACATTACCGCACTGTATCTGAGCCAGAATGAGCTTCGGTCGCTGGACGGCATCGTCCAGTTCAAAGGCGTGCGGTTACTATCGCTTGCAGGCAACGCACTCACACGGTTTTCCGATATCGAGCAGCTCCAGCAGCTTCCGCAGCTGCGGCATCTCAATCTCATGGGCAATCCGCTGTGTGGACAGCCCAACTACCGGCTCCGCGTCGTGGATACGTTGCGGCAACTGCATCTTCTGGATACTGTGGAGATCTCCAAGCACGAGAAGGAACTAGCGCCGCTCGTGGCCTCACAGGACCGTGCACTGAGAGAGATGGTGATGAAGAACCACGTGGATATCCAGAAGCTACAGCGTCTCGCCGTGTGGATCCGAGTACTTGGAGAGCTCCAATGTCTGGTGCTTCGTGAGGCCGTCACGGGAAGGTTTGACCAGCTACCGAGTCGCCAGAACGGCGTGGATATTGAGATGTTCCTGCAGATTTGGAGGTTTGAAGACGCGATGAGTGGAGCAGAGCGTGAAGTGCTGGAGACGCAGATGCTCGCGATCATTGCACGGACGAAAACGAAGATACTGGAGGAAACGCCGCAGAGCAAGGCCGCGGAGATGCTGCTCAAGCTCGCGAATGGGTCGGTGTCGGTGTCGAGGAGGTGGAACGGCAAGGCGAAAGAGATGCCACACGAGATGCAACGCGAGTGCGGTGCGTGGGAGGACGCGTACGTCCACGTGCTGCAGCTTCAGCAGCAAACGATCGCGAATCTGCGAGGCGAGTGCGATAGGAATCGACGTGACGTGGTGGAGAAGCAACGGCAACTGGTCGTGATGAATCCACACAAACGTCAGCAGGAGTGCGATCGACAGCAGCAGAATATAATCCCAAGACCTCAGCAATCGCAGAGGTCAATTCCGGTGGAGGAGCAGAAACTCCCAGCTCGTGACCAAACCGTAGAGGCCGAAACGTATCGGCCCGTGGCTCGTGCTGTGCCCAAGACGGAGAGACGAGAAGGTCAAGGCAATCCGAACCAGGCCAGTCACCGGCGTATTCTTCGCTCGGGTGAGTTTGGCAACAAGACGCTACACGAAGCGATCTCCAGCTTCACACTGCGCCAACCGCAAGCCGTGTTGAGGGTCCAGGCTCCTCCGAAACCAGCTACACGACTGAATACTACGACATACGTCCATGTGAACGCGTCCGAGGCAGGCTTTGAAGCAGATCCTCAAGTCTCAGACCTCGTCGCTCGTCAAGAAGCGCTGGTAAAGCGACCTACTTCCTACCACCATGCACGGCAGAAGATGTCGACTGTGGAGAACTTTAGTGACGTGGAATCCTGTGGGATGACCGCAACCGAGACAGTGTTCAGTGGGGACGCGAGTTCTGTCGCTGGCAGTTCAGTTGACCGAAGGCACCGAGATCTCCAGTATCGGGTTAATCCGTTCGTGACAGCATCGAGTGCACAGCACCACGGGCAGCAAGATCTAGTGAGGAAGCAGTGGATCGACCACGCACACGAGCTTCGCACTGTCGCAGAAGACGATGAAAGCCAGCAAAGCGACCGTCGATATGACGACGAGGACGACCGCAAGGATGAGCAAGGCAGCTTAAACAGACCATTTCAGCCACACAATCGAGCCTTATCACCACGCTTCCTCAGCGATCGTCAGCACGAGCTTGAGGCTCGAGAAGAGAAGTATATCGCAGCGTTGATGGAGTCGGAGCAGCGCGAGCTCGATTTACGTCAGCAGATCAGTGCCATGCATCAGCAACTCAGCCAATTTCAGCAATTGATATCCGAAAATGACTCGGAGCGTCGCAAGATCAAGGAAGAAATCACTGCGCGCGCTTGTTCCGTCGCGAGACCGACGCTGTTGCGTCGGTTTTTCATCAAGTGGATTCGCTACAACCAGTGGGCTTTGCAGCTTCGCCATGTTGAAAAACGAGGACGCTTCATTGCGACTCACGACGCGTTTTGGAACTGGCGACGGAAGGTGTGGATCCAACAGCAGCTCCGACGTATTCGCCATCGCAAGAGTCTTCGCGTGGTGCGCTGCCATTTGATGGAGTGGGCCAATCTCACTCGCATCTCGGTGATCGCGGTGCATACTCAGGCACTAAGGCAGTCGCATCTCCTCCAGCGGATCGTGGGCGAGTGGCGTCAGTATACGTTCGTCCAGAAGCACATGAAGGCGATGCAGGCAGACCACGAAAACGCGTCCTCACGAGAGCTTCTCGCCAAGAGCTTCTCAGAATGGGTCAAACTCACTCGGAAAGGCAAGCAACTGCAGCGTTTCCACGAGTTTTACATCCGAGAAAGCAAGACCAGTTGGAAGCGACTTGTCCTGAACAACTGGAAGATCTTTGTACTCTCAGTCGCAAGGCCAGAGCGTGATAGAGCTGCCGCGTTGGCTGTAAAGCTGCAAGCGACTCGAAAGCGGCAGCACTTTGTCGGCTGGAAACGAGTAGCCAAGTGTGAGCTTCTACATCGAGTGTGTACACGACGACAGGTGTGGAACGTGTGGCGAGGACGCTTGCAGCAGCTTCGACTGAAGTGCGAGCAAGAGATCTGGTCTCGTAATGATACATTGCGAAGCCATTTGACTGCGTGGCGCAGTGTTGGCTCGGATCGGTTGGTGACGCGTCGAGCGTTGAGCTTAGCGATTCGCCACGTCAATCAAAGGCAGCTTCGTAAGATCTGGATGCACTGGAAGGCGTATTCCATCGCACGGAAGCGCCACATGCAAGGAGCATCAAAGGCATTCAAGCACTATTTTGTCAAGCTGCTGCGGAAGACGTGGACGAGATGGAAGCAGGAAGCAAAAGCGAACGTGGTCTCGATCAAGCAGACCAAGAAGGACGAGCTCCAGTTCCACTTCAACGCTCTTTGCCGTGGCGTTGACCGCATGCGTCAAGACAAGAAGCGGCTTGTATTTGTGAGCCACGCATGTAGACGCCGCCAGCTCGCACAAGCACGTAAGGTGTTTTCAAACTGGGCTGAGTGTACGAAGCGCCATCGCCGTTGTAAGGCGATCCACAGCGTGCTCTCCGGCCAACGATCGAAGGCACTCGTTGGGTTCGTCTGGACGCAGTGGAAGTACCTGCGACTGGTCAAGCTCAAGCATTCGCTGCTGAAATCGACGCATCACTACAAATCGATGGAAGTTCAACGGCAGGAGACCGAGCAAGAGCTGCTGGAGGTGAACGACCGGTCGATTTCACTGTGTGAACAAATGCAGCAGTTGACGCAGCGAGTGGAAGCTCAGCAAGGTGACATCGCTGCGTACCAGAACGAGCTGCTTACACGCGAACGAGTGGTGGTGGCGCTGGAGAATCAACTAGCAGATGCGAAACATCAGTTGCAGCAATCAAACGAGGAGCTCGACCGCGTGGCGAATCGTGAGCTAGCGGATAAAAGGGTGCTGAGTGAGTCGGTCGTGCAATTAGAAGATGAAACCAAGGTCCTGAAGAAGAGAATCTCAGAGTCGGAGATGGCAAACGAGACGATGACTCGCCGTGTGGAAGCTGGAGTTGAAGAAAAGAAGCTGATGGACGAGCGGCTTCATAGTCTCACCTCCCAAAATGAGACGCTGCGACGCGCCATGGAAGATCAGGAGCAGTCGCTGTCCGCGACGATCCGCGATCTCACTTTGCAGCTTGGTGATGAGCAACGGGAGCGAGATGACACTGTGAGGCGGCTGCAAGAGTACGAAGCGAGGATCGCGAGTACGTGTGCGGAGATCGGAGACCATGAGAAGGCTCACGAAGAGGAACGCATTGCACTGCGAACGGAAAACGTGCGGTTGGAAAGCTTGCACAAGGAAGAAGCGGTGCGGAATGGGGAGCTGCAACGGCTACTCAGTGAAAAGAACGACCAGATCATTGCGCTGTCGGTGCGACTCAAGGGCAACGAGACAGTGGAAAAGAGAGTCGTGACACAAGCCAACGTGAGCTCTCCGTCGAAAGAGCTCCCTCAGGTCGCTTCACACACGACGGACGTGGATCTCAGTGGTTGTGATCGTGCTTGCGAGTCTGAGGAGCTCTCCAGAAGCCATTGCCTCAAGCGAGTATCACAAGAGACCGTGCAGCTCGAGGATGAGCAGGAGAGATCGTCGAGTTGTCAGACCCAGGTTCAATATCCGATTTCGGTCGTCGCGCCACCTACGAAGCTCGAGCCAAGTGAAGAAGAGCTTCAAATTGACGCACGCACCAGTCGAATCCACGCTGATATCCAACTGCTGCAGCAGCGGATCTCCAAGCGTCTACAGCAGATCCCGTGCGTGCCAGCAGTCGACGAAATTACTGGAAGAGGCCACCATCCCGTCAAGCTAGTCGTGCTGGAGAGCGACAGCGGCAGTGTCTCGACGATTTCAGAATCGGAGCTGGAAGAGCGGAAGCCACGACGACATGGTCGTGGTGCTAGGCACTCGGCATCGACTGTTGGCGCGTCTAAAGCCACGAAACGAGCAGCTGGACGGGTTTCTGGCCGAGAATCCGAGCGTGAAAATGTTTCACGAGCCGCTAATGTGTCAAAACCAGCGGTATCGATGCTGGTATCTCGATCTCACGTACCTCCAGCAGACGTGAAGCGATCACTAGCTCATAGTGTGGTCACCACGAAGCCCATCAAGACGAAGAAGCGCGTGAATCCAAATTCCAGAGGAACGTGAGGAGAAATTGAAGCAAAAAATGGATTCCCAGCTTTAGAAAAGGCGCCAAAAACACGCACAAAAAAGCGTTTACAGCTGAGTTGAAAGCATGCATGGGCGGGAAGGGTGAGAGGGGGGGTGGTCCTTGGCCTTTGCTTGACAGCGTATCAGAGGGGTTCTACTGTAGAACCCATCTGAGCCCTGAATCGGTTTGCTGGGTCCTCCTCTCACTCTGTTTGACTTTACTAACAAGGATCCGTTTCTGTAGATTAAGCACTTCGTGAACTGCTGCTAGACCTTCGGTACGGAGTTGGATCTCACGAAAGTACTGGACGATGAAGACGAACCGCAGGATTTTGAGGAGGAGTAAGATCCAGACGAGCCGGAAGAAGAGGACCGTGAGCGGATGAGCCGGCTAGGGCTCGAAGAGCACGCTTCGCGTCGGCATCACTGGCGGGTCCGGCCAACGCAGGGCATGCTTATGGACGATTCTTCGGGTGGCTCAGGTCGCTTTCCATCACGTGCACTGGGTGAACTGGCCGCCACTGTCTCACTATAGAGCACCCGTGCGCCGCTGCTTCTATCTTGCAACATGTGCCGAAAACGACTCAAAAAACCACCGAGAGCTCTTGCATTATGCGTGGAACATCATGATCCTGAGAAAGGCGGGCATTGCTTGGAACCTTTCACGCTTCCGGCGAGAACCGAGCACGCGTAGGACACTGACAGCATTGATGTGCCTTTGCTTCACTGCGTATCATTGGAGTTCTAGAACCCATCCCACACCCAGAAACGGTTTGATGCGTCCTCCTCTGAATTTGTTGGCCTCCACTAACATCGAGAACAACCAAGATCTGGTTGGAGTCCATTACTTCACTACACACAAGCATACCAATACCAAGTAAGTCAGGAGTCAGGATTCAGTCATGCCATCAGCACCGATTCCGATACGATATCACAGGACGAGATGGTGCGTCTCCACTTCAGTGAAAGATCTTCTCATAAACTCGGTCTCCAATGTGTGGTCCAGGTCTGCTTCCCGAGGCTATGTGGCTGCTGGACCACGTTTTCAAACAGAGGCCTGTCGTCACGATGGTTCCATTTCTATAGAAACGTGTGCACAACCACAGCCTTTAGAATTAAGGTGCCAGAGACCGCATTTGATGGGCTTCTTCGGACCTTCTTCGCCTCCAGGCTTTGTCGACTTGGCTTGTTTGAAAACGGCACCTTCATGGATTGTTGATTGCCCCAGCTTCGGCTTTTTCAAAGCTCCGATCATTCGCTATGCAACGCACACCTCACTCATCAACTTGCTCTACAGCGCACGCATCTGTCACTCCATCACTCCATCCTCGTGCCAACCCATCGCCTCACCATCCATCTACCCACCATGTCCTCGATCGTGATAAGTGGAGACCATGCCACGGACGGCGAGCGCCACCGCTCTGTCGCCATTGCTCAACAGTCTCAACTCGTCGCCGACCAGAACGGACAGTGTTCTCCAAGGATTCGACATGAGTGACCGATTCACCAAGCCGTATGACCACGTCGTCGACAACGGAGATGACGCCGAAGATGACGACCTCGACGATGCCTTCGACGATGATGACGAGATGGTAGGCGCTGGAGTCACCCGAGCGATGATCGACAACGCGCTCGCCAGATGCCGCGGTACCCAGGACGAAGACGAGCTTGACGACGACATGATGGCTGCTGAGGAACCGTTCGTCGTTGCGCGGGGCATCACAGCGCAGGACTTGCTTCTCGTGCCTGATGAGTGGCTCGGATACAACCGTCTCGCTCTCCTCCCAGACGGCACGCTCATCATCGATCGTCTCGACTCGGAGGAACATCGACGAGCTGTGTGGAGTGCTTCCAATGCATGCTATGCGTACGCGACAGCGAACCAACAACGAACCCTTTCGGCAAGATCGAACTGGGTCGCCAATCTTGGAGAACTGCTGGGAACACGAATACCAGACGTCGTCGTGCAAGAACTTGTGGACGACGATCAGGGAGAGTGGGTGCCGCGGGTCATCGTCGAATGTGTCTTCGAGGAGTCGATATCGGACCGCTATATCGGCATCGCGACTGAGTACCTGCGCAACGAAAAAGATGTTGTCCGTGTGATCGTCTTCAAGTTCTGCACGCGTCGCCGTCGCGTCGACTCGCCCCCTCACGATCTGTGGGAAGTGCCTGCGCTGGCGATTGTCTTCGGCCTCTTAGACCCCGCCGACCGCACGTCTGCTGTACAAATCTTCGAGACTCAGTCGTTTGGCTTCCCTGGTGTCCCTCTTCACATGATCGATCGGCTGCGTGAACCTGTCAACCCCACGTCCCGACTTCCTCTCCTTGAAGACGATGGCCCAGCGCTTCTCCCACCTGGGTTCCAACGAGTGGATCTTAGATTGAGCCTCGTGGACGAGTTGCGCGTTATTCGCTGTCAGGGTGCAACGCTGATCTTCAATGTTGCCGTCCCAGTCCTGGGCGCCATGACCTTCGACTTGCTCGCCGTCTTCCATGACGCGATGCGTGGCCGGGCTCGGGACGAAGCGTTTCGTCAAGCTGGCCGCAACCCTCGCCAAGTCCGCCGAGCCGCTCGTCGGAACCCTCAAGGACCTCGTCAGGCTCGTCAGGCTGCTCAGCAGGCGGCTCTACAGGCAGCACCAGTACCAGGTGGGCAGTCGCCGTTACCAACCTTGGATCTCGAGAATGTAGGCGACGACGAGATGGAGGTACTTGACCAAGCAGCTGCTCACGGCCAGTAAGACCCTCTCGAGTCCTGACTTCTTCGTGTTCCAGAAGACTACAATGGCAGTAGGAGGAAAGTAGTCACTCGTATAGGAGGTCGGTCTGTGGCCCCTTTGCTGCATGCATGTCCAACGTAATCAAAACTCAAAACCGTGCGACTTTCTCCCGCACAAGTCGCTTGACACGCGTTCAAACAGCACGGTAGGGCTCGCCAATGTGTCGCAACCAGCAGGATCGATGCCGATATCTCGATCTTACGCACCTCCTGCAGACGTGAAGCGATCACTCGTGCGTAGTGACGTCACCACGGAGGCCGTCAAGACCAAAACGCGCATTGCAGTGCAAGTTCCAGAGCCACGTGAGGAGGAATTGAAGCCAAATACCAGGATCCAGTGATGCCGTCAGCACCGATTCCGATACAATGCCCAGTACGCACGATGGTTCCATGTCTACAGAAACGCTGGCAACCCATCCATCACCTCACCATCCATCTACCCGCCATCGCTCGGTGTGATGGTACCCTGGACGACGAAGAACGTGGCGACGACATGATGGCTGCCGAGGAACCGGTCGTCGTCGCGCGCGGTATCACAGCGGAGGACTTGCTTCGTATCCCTGGCGAGTGGCTTGGGTACGACCGCCTTGCTCTTCTACCAGACGGCACGCTCATCGTCGATCGTCTCGACTCGTGCGAGCACCAAGGGGCACGTACGCAGATTTCAGGAGCGTGCTACACCTTCGTGGTAGCGAGACAAGGAGGAAACCTCGAGTTGGGCACGGGTGTCAATCTTGGGGAACAACTGGGACCACGAACCCCGGACGTCGTCATCGAGGAGCGCATGGTCGGCTATAACGGAGAGTGGGTGCCGCGCGTCATTCTCGAATGTGTCTTCGAGCCGTCGACATCGGACCGCTACATCGACATGGCGACCGAGTACCTACGCTACAACGCCGACGTTGACCGTGTCATCGTCTTCAAGTTCTGTTTACGTCGTCGTCGCGTGGACTCTACGCGTGAC
>JAADWY010000709.1:0-17283 GCA_023336355.1 Pythium dissotocum
GCCTACTCACATCCTCAACTGGGCCCCATGTGGATCGCACTTCCAAGTCTTCGACGTCAAAGCACTCGAGACACACGTGCTGCCGCGATACTTCAAACACAACAAGTTCGCCAGCTTCCAGCGACAGCTCAACAACTTTGGCTTCCGCAAGTGGACCAAGACGCGCGCCAGCGTGTGCACGTTCAGCCACGACTCGCTGCGTCAGTGCCACCCGAGTGAGCTGCCGACGGTGCTGCTACAAGCCACACAGACGCCACAAGAGACCGTGGCTTCCATCACTCGATGCAAGCGTCAGCGGTCGGGTGATGAGCTTACGGAGACGTGTAAGAAGTCGAAGATCGAAGTGCTGTGCACGTTGGACACCGAGTCAGCGGACGTCTGGGGTCTTGGGTGGGGGGTCTTCTACGGCGAAGACATGGCCAGCATCGTTGACGAAGACACCGTCGGACTCCCACTGGAGCTGCTGTTTCCAGACGAAAAGGAACTTGACGTGCTGGAGCCACTCTCTGTCGACTTCGCTGTCGATGCCTGCGAGTGGCGACTACTGGCAGAATGCTTGGCGTAGAAACAATCAACCATAGATAGTCAACCGTATAATATTCCAACAAGATCGCAAGTGTGCGTAGCATTCTAAATGAGCATGTCATCGTCGTCATCGCCATCGCCCGAGACAGTGGCAAGACCCTGCGCGCGATACAGGTCGGCAATCTGCAGCAAAACAAAACAAAACTGTCAGCATCACATCCAGCATAGACACCCATTGAATGCTACCTCAATGCAACTCACCTGTGACGACGTCGTCGCTTGAATCGTATCCTTGTCCTCTCGAATGCGAATGAATCGTGGAAATCGCAGGGAAATGCCCTTGTCCTTGGCCACTTGGCCGATCGCCGCCGTGTACTTGGGCGAGATCGACAGATCAGCACCGAGAATCTCCCACACGACGCTGGGCTCGAACCACACGTCAGGTTTCATCGCGTCGGTGACAGCGTAGTCGCGATGCGGCTTGTCGATGACCTTCTCCTTCAGCAGCTCATAGAAATCCTTCAGTCGCTCGTCACTCAACCCGGTACCCAGCTTTGTGATCGGCTGGAACATTTCCGATTCTGGATCGTAACACGCGAGCAGGTACGCGCCGTACACTCCTGTGCGCTTGCCTCGGCCGTGGAACGCACCGATCGGCACCAAATCAGTCGAGTCACCGATGCCATCGAGGTAATCCTTCTTCAGCTTGAGCCATTTGTGTGAGCGGTTGGCTGGCTCGTACGTGGCTTCCTTCTCTAGCGTCTTGACCATCAGACCTTCACAGTTCTCTCGAACTGCCTCCTCCAGGAACGTGCGAACCTTGTCCACTGCAACCTCCATCGCCTCGGCATCGTCGGTGCCAGGCATGACGCCGTCGACATCCATCGACGTTGCGAACTCGAACGAGCCATCCTCCACTTGAAACTGCTCACTTAGCAGCTCGCGACGCTTGCCCAACGACTCTTTCAACAGCGACTCGCCGTTGAGGAAGAGCAGGTCGAAGGCATAGATGCACACGGGCACCTTGATGTCTTCCACCTTGACGTTCTTTCGCGATCGTGTACTCAGGACTTGGAACGGAAGTCGCTTGTTCGTCGCCTTGTCGACCGCAACGACCTCAGCGTCCACGATACAGCTCTTGAGTCCGCCCTTCTTGGCCGCCTTGGCGATCATCAGCTTGACATCTGGGAATCGTTCCGTCGAGTTCTCGAAGTTGCGTGAGAAGATCGCGATCTCGCCGTTCGGAAGGATGTGGATCTGTGCTCGCTCGCCGTCGTACTTGTACTCGCACGTGAACGGCACGCCCTGGAAGCGATCAAACACCATCGCGTAGGCCTTCGTAGGACGTGCCAACATCGGAGACACTGGCGTGCCCGGCGTCAACACACAGCGCTCCGCGACCAGGGCAAAGTCGGCCACGTTCAGCAGAGGACGGGTCTCCACTTCCGCTTGCACCTCTTGGAACGCCGTCACGAGCGCATTGTAGCTAGGACACTCAGCGAACGCCTTCTTGACCGAGGCGAGAGCCTTCTCCTGCTTCTCCTTATCCTTGGCGTCCTTCTCGAGCATGAACGCGTACGTGAGACCCATTAGAATCGACTTCTCCGCGAGACCAATGCGCAGCTTGCCCTGTAGACCTCGGATAATGTACTTGGCCGCCTCCGCTGCCTGCTCGCTCTTCTGGCCGGCGTTTGCCTTCTTGTCCTTCTCACACTTGACCAGCAAGTTCTTGATGATGGAACATTTCTGCTGCTGCGAGTTGTTGCCCGTCATCTTGGCGATCTTGACAAACTGGTTGTACACGTCCGGCACACTGAGCACGCTGGGCTTGGCGGCGGCTGCAGCCGGCTGGCTGGACGCGAACGACAGCGTGTTCTGCTTAGAGCGTGCGTTCTGGGCCACTTTGCCCAGATCGCCTTCCTTCTGGTACATATCCTTGATGAACTTTGGGTTCGTACCGGTCGCCTCGCCGATCGCCTTCATCAGAATAGCATCACCGATGCCGATCTTGAGGTTCTCAAACGGCGGTGCGAGGTCGGTACACACGCAGAGGTAGATACACGCGAGCAGGTCCTGCGGGGCCTTGCGGATGACCTCACGGAAGAAGTTCATGAGCATTTCCTGTATCACGAGGCGACTGGACGAGCTCTCGATCTTGCTGAACAGCGCAGCGAGTGCCGTGTATGGGATCGAGTCCACGTCGTCCTCCAGCGGAGCCACGGACGCGTCCGTGTTAGGCTTGTTGGCGGTCGATGCGGCCGAAGACTCCTTCTTCGGCTTCGCAATACCGGAAAAAAACCCAGAGGCAGCAGACGCCGGTTTGGTCTTGGTCTTGGTGGCAGTCTTCTTCTTGGGCTTCTCCTCCTCCTCCTCCTCGATGTCGTCCTCCTCTTCCTCCTCCTCATCGTCATCCCCAGGATCTTCGGCCTCCGACTCCTCCTCCTCTGCCTCCTCCTCCTCTGGTTCGTCCGCTGGCTGGCTCTTGGCAGGCGTCTCCTCCTCTGGCTCCGCCGTCTTGGTCTCCTTCTTTGGCTTCTCCACGACGACCGGCTTCTCCTCCATCTCCTCGTCGTCATCGTCATCGATCTCCACGACCTCGTTCTTCACCTGCTTCTTGACTGGCGCACTCATCTTCAAGTCTTCATCCTCCGAGGATTCCTCGTCGTCGACAACGCGCTGGCGGAGACGGCGGCGGCCTGGCTTGGCTCGCGTCGCAGGCGCTTCTTCCTCCTCCTCCTCCTCCGCTGCTTCCTCCTTCGCGTCCTCCATCACTACACCTTCCTCTTCCTCTTCCACCTCGACCTTCTTCTTTTTGACCGGGCTCTTGTTCACCGCACTCTTCTTCGCTGGCGCCTTCTTCACAGGCGTCTCCACCTTGCGCTTCTTCACGACAGGCGCAGCTTCTTTCTCCTTGTCGTCCGCCTCGTCCTCTTCCACAGCCGCCTTCTTCTCCGGCGTCTTCGGAGTCTCCTCCTTCTCGGCCGCCTTGCGCTTCACTGGCGCATCCGCCGATGCCGCGGGCTTGGCAGGACCTGCGCCGAAGAACGCACTACACAACAAACCAGTCAGTCATCTACTCCCTCCACTCACAGCAACACACATGCACCGTCTTACGTGATGGATTTCTGCTGCGTCTTGGGCTTGGCCACCATGTTTCCCCTCACGGACCGACACCAACGCCAACGCCAACTTCCTTTTTGTTGGCGATTTTGCGTTTTGTTGGCGTTGGCGCTTTTTTCAAGTTGGCGGGAGAACCCTCATCACCCAAAAACCCACTGGGTTCACTCCTGATAGTGACATCACTACCGACATGACTACCGGGAAGCCCCATTTTGGCGCGAAAAAACCCTCCTCGCAATTTCTCTCAAATCTAATACGTGCTGCTTGGCTCCACGAGATCCGATTCCCGAACCAACAACAAACGAAAATGGTGGCGCGCACGACGATCGCCATCGCGCCGACGCTGCCAGCGAGCGCCAAGCTCACGCGCTTCCACGGCGACGCCCCGGAGACACCGCTGTACACGATCGTGACGTGGACCAGTCGCCACGGCCGCGCAGGAGCTGCCGGCGCCACGCCAGTCGCGCGCAAACGACAGCTCGCAATGGAAAACGCGAGCCACCGCCTGCTCGAATTGCAGCGCGTGGGCACCGCCACGGACAAGAACCGAAGCTGGTTCGTGGGCAACCACGTGCAGCAAGGTATGCACCAAACAATGGGGTTTGCAGGTTGCCCTGTGAGGCTGACAGTGTTGTTGTGTGTGGACTGTAGACGGCAGAATGGTGATGCTCACGCCGATGGATCCGCTGTTCGTGCTGCTGCACGCCGTGGTGGACCAGAAAGAGCGCTACCTGTCGACGTATGATCTACTCGCGTGTGACCAGAACATGTGGTGGCTGCAGCTCGGTCCTGCGCTCACGCAGGCCAAGATCGAGCTGATCTGCGATGTCCAGTACACGGGCGACGACGCCATTGACAACCTCTACGTGCGCCTGAGCGAGTCCAAGACGCTGGCGTGGCTTGCAACCAAGGTCGAGCGAATCGCGACGGTGCTGGCCAAGCGAGCCGAGTCGGCTGCCAGCACTGGAGCCTTCGATACCAAGTTCGCACTGCCCGGACATGCGGCTCCAAAGACCGAGACGCCAACGGCGAACGGCGCCACGCCGACACCAGAGCAGATCAAGCGGTGCCACGGCGATGCCATCGACATCATCGCCGACTATTTGCCGCCGAGCCTCGTGCCAGCGCTGCTCAAGCACCTGAAGTACGTATTCACAGTCGGTCTGGTATTGATTCCGTGATGCATAACTGATACGTTCGTGCGTATTCACCTGCAGTGTCAGCACCACGACGCCAGCCAGTAGCACTACTTCCGCGGTGAATGCGTCGACCAAAGCGGCTGTCGTCACCGAGCCGATTGATGCGATCCGCCGCTTCGACCGTCGCGCAAGCCTCGAGCCAGACAACGCGACGCCCGCCAAGCGGACAGGCGCCGCGTCGGCCGCTTCTTCCAGTGCCAAGAAGAAGAGCAAGCTCGCGAACGTCGACCGCACGGGCATGAAGTCCATCTCGTCGTTCTTCGGGAAAAAGTAATCGATTCGGGACCGAATGTACTGTATGTTGATGCTTGGATAACTGATTCACTTTGTTGAAGTGAGCTCTTCGTGCGAACGGAGACCTTCTATATTCTGTGACATCCAACTTGAAGAAGCCCTTCAAGACCGAAAGGGCACACACACACATACGTCGACGTTTGGTGGATGGGTGGCCGTCCAATGACTAAGCAACTGCCACTTCCCCACAAGCCATTCGTGAGCGATGAACCGCCAAGGCAAACAACACTGTGAGGTGGAGATCGATGGGATGCCCGTGGCGCGTGTGGCGGGCGAAGAAGCGGTGGAAGCAGACGAGATCAAGCGCAAGAAGCCGGTCGCCAGGCCAATCGACGTGGCCACGCGACTGCTGCAGCTCGTGTCGCTCTTCGTGCTGTTCGTGTTTGGGCTGGTCGGCGCGTCTATCTTTACACTTCGCCCTTCGGGCATGAGCCATCCTGTTCTGCACCGCGGTACGAGTCTCGTGGTCAACAGGCTGACCAAGCAGCACCACGAAGCACACGGCCACGCAGCTCGGTACTCGCCGCCAGTGCATTTCTCGCTGGTCGTGCTTCGCCACAACGACGATGTCGCTGGCTTTGCGAAACGCTTCGCCCCGGACTTTTTCGTGCTGGAAACGGAGAAGCAAGCCGAAGAGGCCACATCCATCGAGCAGGTGTTGCCTGATCACACGTGCATTGCCACTACGAGTGGAGCAAGGAGCTCGTTCTGCTTTGATCGAAGTGTCTGGAGCGAGCGAGAGGTGAGTTCCCCAGCCAAGGATGGCAGAGCAGTGTGGATTCTGTATACTGAAGTAACTTATTGTGATGTCAATGATCAGCATGGAGTTCGTTCGGTCGAGAGCAAACACGACGACGCGCCAAGGCGTCTGTGTACGTGGGAAGTAAGCCGGGCTCGCTTTGAGTACGTTGCTTTAGATGGCCATGACTTACAGGACAACTACAATACCCGTACTCACATGCCCTTTACTCCATGCGAACGTAGGCGAGAAGTGTCCACGCGAAGCGCATCCGCGTTCCACGGTCGTCACTGGCAAAATGAGACACTGACCATAGCCTTTGTGCGCCACAATCCGGCCGAAGACACAGGTGAGGTCTCCGTTCTTCTCAACAGCTTTCATTATCGCCTGGATCTGATCTCTAGCTCATGGAAACTCAGGCTGCGACCACGAAGCCACACTAGTAGCTTTCTTGGATCCACTTCGAAGCGGCAAGCACTCGTCTCAAGCTCCGATCGTCATCACTGGCTTGCCTTCGACCATCCCTCAACTATTCATCGCATCTGTGGAACTCACAGATCCATTCGAGTTCCTGCTCATACCTCAGCCTCCATCCTCTGTGCTCGCGAATAGCCGCATGCGGCCCGTCAGTGCCTCGGTGATGTCTTCTGCAGAGGCTCCAAACTTGAGCTCTCCGGTCTCTGTTGTGTACGAACTCCTCCCTCCACAACGACCCAACTGAGACAATAGAATAGCAAGCCTTGCGTATTGATGAATGCACTCGTAGATCTCATTCATACTCTCACGAAGCCTATGCTGCGCTGTCCTCTATTCCGCCTCCTCTTCATCGTCGCGCCGTCGAGCCTTCGACGCTCACGCGGTGCACCGCCACGAAGTCTTTCCAGCCCGAGAGGATCTTGAACTTGATGAACGACGCGTCGCCTGGCTTGACGGTCTCGCTCTCCACTTGCATGTTGCCGTCGCTCTCCGGGATCTCTACAAACACCCGTTCACAGTGAGCATACATAAAGTTTCCTATATCAAAAGACGTTGATCGTACTCGTCTCGTAGAGCTTCTCCCACTTGGTCGGCGTCGGGCCCGTGCAGACTTCGACCAGCACTTCCTTGACGTTCGAGCTCCACGTCTTGACGCGGGAGATCGACGCCGTCGTCGCGAGTTGCACCACAACTTCCTGTGGGAAGCTACCCGTCGTCACCCACTTGGTCGTCTGCTCCCTGTGGTTTATCATAGACCGTCAGGCACTTGCTGGTTCTCCAGTCAAGAGCAGTAGACCCTACCCGTCAAGGATGTTCTTGGGTGGGTAGTTGGGGTCGAACGACGTCGCCGCCGTGACCTGCGCGCCTTCCTCTTCGAGAGTCAAGTCCATTTGCTTGCTCTTGCTTCTGACTGTGGAGTTCAAACGCCAGATCACTTGAGGGCTGATGGGACGCACCCGTGAAACGGCACAACAATAACGAACGGAAGAACCAGTTGCAAATTGAGATCCATGGTCCAAAATACTACTTAGAAGGCTTGAACTCATTCCTAGATCCACGGCAATCGTGGACACCCTTCACTAGACAAGGCATGCAAACACACTCTGCGTTATGGGTACAACACAACCTACACGACACTCTGTTTAACGGCTTCTTCGGCGAGTTTCGTAGTCGGTGCGGACGGCACTTGCTCCTCAGAAGACGGGGCTGTCACGGGTTTGTCTTTGTCTGCTGCCGAGCTGAGGGCCTTCACCGGGTCAGCAGCATTGGCTCCACCGTCAACAGCAGGCAAGGGCTTGGAGATGGTTTTGGTCGTCACCGTCGTCTCCACGAAAGTAGTCGTCGTGGAATCAGTCGGAGACGGCGTCACGCTTCCACCAGAGGCAGTCGGAGTCGGAGACGTCGACCGTGGAACCGACGGTGTCGACGTGGGCTTCGTCGGCTTCGTGGTGGCTGGTGTATCCGAGTTTGTCGCCTTGGCGGCAGGAGCTTCCTGCTTGTCTTGGACTTGAGCTGACGGCCCCGTACTCGCTGTCGCTGAATCCTTGGGGGCTCCTTCCTTTGCAACAGGCTTCGCCTCGGTCGAACTAATCCCCACTCCTGGAGCTGGCCTCGTTGGAGTGGGGTTCACTGCGGCTTTTGGAGCAGGTGGCGACGCAGTAGTACTGGTGACGCCTTCGCTAGAAGAATCCTTCGTCTGCTCGGGAGCCTTCGTAGTACTGGCGGCGGCCTTGCTAGATGAATCATTCGCCTGGTCGACAGCCTTAGTAGTACTGGTGGTGCCCTTGGTCGAGGAATCCTTCGCCTGTTCGACGGTCTTGGTTGCTGGCGGCTTAGACGACAACCCAACCTTGCTGATAACCGTATTAGCCTCCGCACGAGCTTCCGCTGGTTTTTGTTGAGATGTCAGTTTCTTCTCCTCTCGTTTTGGCTGGCTCGACGATTTCGGTCCGAAGGACGTCCTCTCGACAAAATTGAGCACGTGCTGGTACAGTTTCTCAAAGCCTTCCGAGAGGTGGTCGGCAGCGCGTGTAATACCCGAGCCATCGTCGTTGAAGAGCTTGCAGTTAGCCCACACGAGTCGCACGTCTTCCGCAAAGGAGCCCAGATGCAGGATCTTGCTCGCACCGCCACCGCCTTGCAGCGTCCCCTTGCCGTTGACCATGTACTTACCATCCAGGATCTTCTTCTCGATCGTCGTCAAGTCCATTGGCTGCTTCACGATCGCGGTGTAGTGCGGCACATTCTCGACTGGCAGCAGAAACTGTTTGGCAAATGGGTGAGACTTGAGGCACTGTACAATCTGAAGACACTTGGCTGGCACCGTCGTCTTCTCCGCCACACTGACCGTGAAAGACTCGAAGTACGACGGCTTCTTGCACTCGGCACACTGCCAGTCGCCTTCTGGAAGATCATCTTCGGTCATCTTGAGGCACTTTAAGTGGAACGAACGCGGACAGATATCGCAGCAGACGAGATCTCCGGCAGCGAGACACACTTCACAGTAGTCGAGGTTGGTGTCGAGCTCGTCGTCTTCTTCTTCCTCCTCTCCTTCACCACCCTCTTCCACGAGATCCTCATCATCCTCATCTTCACCTGGAATGTATCGCACATCTTCATCGGAGTCTTCATCAGCTCGCTTGGCCTTCTTCTTTCGTCCTCGGCCTTCGGCACGCGGTGTCTGTCGTGCCTTTGCTGACTTGTGAGCGTGGCGGTGGTGGTCCGGACCCCGACCAATCTTTCGTTCGGATGCAGGAGATTGCGCGCGTGCGACAGGTGCAGCTTCCGTCTTCCGTCGTCGCGTCGACCCTGGTGGCGTCGGAATCGGGGCCGACGGTGCTTCGCGCTTTCGGGACGACGTCTTCGGCTCTGGAAGGGGAGGGGCGACGTGCTTAGGCCGGGAACTTGGTCTTCCTCGAGGTGACGGAGACGGCGGTTTAGCAGGCTCAGCCGGCTGATGAGGCTTCGCTTTCTTCTCGCTGGTCGTGAGCGGTGTTGGCGCCTTCTGCCGATAGGTCGAGCCTCCGTTTTCACCTTCAACGCTTCCCTTTTCCGATGTCGAGTTGTCTTTGCCGTCGCCACGACTAGAGGATGGTGCCGAATCCATCAACTTGGCTGGTGCACCTTCTCGCTTTCTCTTCTGTCGGCGCATGCCCGAATCCGGTCCATCGAACGACTCTTCCGCGCTTTCCTCACGCCCACTTCGTCGGCTGGTTCCAGAAGACTCAATATCATCCACGCGAGACGAGCTGCTTGGAGCTGCCTCCTCAATTGGCGGCTCTTCTTCGTCTGCGAAGAATCGAACGGCTGGAGTGATCTGCTGGTTCAGAGAGCTCAGCAAGTCCACCAGCGACTTCTCTGAATCTGGACAGTTCAAGACACTCGCAGCGGTTGGCGACGCCATCGCCGGAGTCACGTCGGAGCCACCACTGAGCAGACGATCGCGTGGCCCCACGCCACGCGAAGCGTAACCACCGCCAACGGACGTATCTAGTGGGTACGGCACGGATTCTTTCGCCGCTCGCTTCGGCACGCGGTTGACACGGACAGGCTTCTTCTCGTCAGCACGAAGCGGCATCGGCGGGAGACCACTCGGCGCTTCCACTGCACTTCCGTATCCGTATCCGAAGGCGTTGTCCCCGTCAACCAGCTTCTCTTCCGCGTTGTAGCCACGTGGATCCGGTGTATCGTACTTGTCTTCCGCGTAGCCTGGCGAGAACTCGGCCCCCGCGGACTCCACTGAAGCACTGCGTCGGCTTCCATCTTGGTGTCGCCGCGACGCGCCGTTGCTGTTCCACGCGTCGTCACCATGACGACTGTCGTCCTTCGGCATTGCTGATGACGGCTGCAGAGGCGGCGGTGGAGGCGTGCGTTCGCGTGAACGTGGGCGAGCAGCCGAGCGGCCGTTCTGGTCCATCTCCGAGTTACTGGATCGCGTAGATCCTGGTCGATCGGGCGCTGGCTCGTCCACAACAACGCTGCTGTGGCCTGGCGACTCGAGCCACAGTTTGTACTTGGCGATCTCGCTGTCGCGGGCCAACTGGCACTTGGAGCACGGACACGACAGCGCACACACTGTGCACCGCAACGCTCGCTTGCTGACGGTTGGCTGATTTTTGCCGGCAAAGATATCCTCCAATCGCACGCGGTGCATGCTTCGCAAGTGCTCGCGACACAGCGAGTGGGTCGGCGAGAAATCCGGACAGAAGTTGACCACTGGGACGAGGTTCGTGCCCGTGCAGAGATGGCACTCGCCCCGCGCGATGAAGCAGCAGTCCTGGTCGGCGACCATGTCTTTCAACGCCTTGAGGATTACCGTCTCCAGCGCGCTGTGCTCCATGCTGAGCTGCTCAGCGTAGCGGCTCTCCGCGACCGCCGAGGCCTCCACACTCAGCGCCTGTAGCGCCGTGGCGGTCACGACAGGCGACGGCGAACGGGGCGAGCGGTGGACGGGTCGCATATCCACCATGGGAGGAGGAAGCGGAGGAGGAGGAGCCTGGTCCAGAGGGTGCCACGTGGTGCCGTCGTCCGCCGTCACGAGCATCCGCGTGTACTTGGGCGGAGCTACGAAGCCGTGGGCGTGCGGCAGCCCCATACCGCTGCTGTTGCTCGGGGACGGCTCTGTTGAGCGCGACTTGTTGATGATGGCGTCCATCCAGACCTTCTTCGGAGGCTGGTTACGCGGACGGTTATGCTACACACACATAGAGACACAGAGCAGCACGGTGAGTAACCCCGCCCACTTACAGCAGCCTTGGATGTGTTTAACGTACCGTTTCCTGGGCGATGTCGACGCCGCTTAACGAGGGAGGATGATACATCCGCGGACGACAAAAACCTTCTTCTTTCTATGCGGCCGGAAGACGTCGTAGGCGCTCGTTTTGAGCGCTTCTTCCGCGAGAACGTCGAGAATACACGCGGCTAGTGAGGCAGTGGCAGTTCTCGCGTCCACAGGCACTGCGTGGTGGTTTGAAGCTTCGAGAAGCGCGGCGCGAATGCGGGCGGCGGCTCGTTTGTCTTCGCGGTTTTTCGCAGTCGTCGCTTGTCACCCCGCCCGCCCAAAGGAACCGACCACCCACCCTCCCATAACAGATAACCCGCAGTAGTCTGATACAAAGGACGTTCTTGCCGACTTTTCGGTCGGACTGGTGAGAACACGAATGCGGAGGAAGCGCAGGGAGTTATCGTGCCATGCAGACGTCAATCAGTCGTTGTCATAGACTTCATCGAGTGGTACTGCGCATTACGGGGGAAACAAGGATCCCTACATCTAACACTGTCTTGAGGAGTTCCGGGGCGGCTAGCGAACTGGAGCCTCCCGGACGTTTTCTTCAGATATCAAGTGGTACAGGTAGATAGATTGTGCAGCTCTAACAAGGGATTTCTGACGGACAATTAGGGATGAACCTCCCACCATCGTGTTCCTAATGGAGCGAATTGTCCCTTGCCAAGAGCTCTTCGAGAACTGGGAGTTGATGGGAGCCGACTCCACATGGTTTCTCTGTCGTCATCCCTCTCTTGTGGATTGGATTGTCACGGGGGTGTTCGTGGGGTTCTTTATGGGTTTACTCTCAATGGAGGAAGCCCATGGCTGCTTGGTGGGCGGGTTCCAATAGGTGATGAACTTGCAGTTCTAGTACTGCTTGCTACCTACGTAGATGGGCAGTCCCAACGGTCGCTCAATCTTTCGACGGAATGCAACGACTTGGGGCGATGAGGTGATGGTGGATGTGTAGGATCTGATAGTATTACTTTATGATGTGGGGAGTTCACTTTACATAGTCTTCTGCTTCTTCAAAATGCGTTGGTTGTTGGCTGGGTGTGCTGCGAATGGCAGCACGGGTTCCGTTCGTGATGATGAGCGTGGGCTCGACAGGCATGGGTCGAATGAAGAGGAAGGCTTGGGCTCGGACTTGCCTCGGCTACTACCAAGCAGCCATTTCACGCCTGGTAGTCGGAAGGCGGACGGGGACGGAGGAGCCCGTGGCTCCACATGAGCAGGGGATGGAGGGGAGCTTCGATCGCTCCCGTATGTAAAACTGTGGCCACTCGTTGGTGGGAATGCGTGCGCTGCGACTGGCGGTGAGTGCGAGAAGCTGTGGGCACTCGTATGTGGGAAGGAATGAGCAGCTACTGGAGGAGGATGCGAGTAGCTGCGGGCACTGGTGGTTGGGAATGAGTGCTTCGCGACTGGAGACGGATGCGAGAAGCTCTTGGCGCTAGTCGGAGGAGGCGCCTGCTGGCTGGTGGGCAGCGGCCGCCGCACTTGGCTCAGACACTGCTTCTGCTTGACGTAGTTCTGCATCTCGTCGTAGTATTCGTCCATCTGCGCCGCGTTGACGCTCAGCACGCTCGGCTCCTCTGTCTGCAGTCGCGACTGGATGTACTGCTGGACATGCTGGACCTCGCGGTGGAAGTGGGCTCGCTGCGGAGGGATCATCGTCGTGAGTTGTCCGTAGAGTGAGTAAGTTGACTTGTCCAGCACTTCCGCTCGTGCCACACCCAGAATGCGAGTCGCTACTGTTTGGCTGTGGCGCCTGCCGTGTTCACCACGCACCGTCGACTGGGGGGCTCCAGTCACACGCTGGGTGGTGAGTCTCGCGGCCTAGAACACTTCAATGTACCTGATCAACAGCCATTTCGCCACCCATCGCCCAGCGCAACGAGCCAATGTCCAACATGTCCAACGGCGCACTGGACAGACCCTCCCATTTCAAACGAGTGCTCACACGTCACAGACGAATTTTCCAGCAGCTACGTCACGAGACCATCACTCTCGTAGACCAGAACCCGTAGAAACAAACAAGATCGTATCGGATTGAACAGGGTGTCACTCTCACCCAAAACTGAGCTGACCAGCGGCGGGTAGAGCCGAGCCAATCCCAGGGTTCACATTTGGATCTAACTCTTCGTCACACGCTGATTGGCTGAATTCAAATTTCTAAGCACCCAAACGTTTCAGCCAATGAGAAGGTCGTATCTGATCCTCCGATTACGCATCAGACCCCCCTAGAACAAAAGAGCTCCTCGTCATCGGCAGCTCACTCGCCCCGTCAGATCATCTGGCCTGGAAGTTCTACTGAAAGCGGTCTTTTGAGTGTCTGCAGTTCCGGTGCTGAAGACGGACGGACGCGTAGCGAGCAACATGACGGCGTCGTCGTCTGTAGACCGCGTACTGATCACCAGCTCCTTCCTGTTCGTGAGCTCGTCCATTGCGCTGATTTGCTTCCGCCGCAAGAAGGCGCGCCATCGGCTCTGGCGCCAGCGCGTCACGTACAAGAAGATCTCCAAGCAGTGCGTGCAGTATATCGAATCTGCCACGCAACACGGCATTCCCTGGCTATATATCAACGCTTGCTTCTGTGATGGTGTAGGTCAGATGTGGGCCAGTGCTTTGGCTTGGACATCGGAGGCACGCTCGCGAAGATCGTGTTCTTCGAGAAGCGGGAGGTAGCGGCCGCTGCTACCACAGGTGCCGTGGCTTCCAGCGGAGCACCAGCTTCTGCACCTGGGCAGGCGATGGTGGAGACGAGGAAGCGACCACGCTCGGCTTCGCTGGAAGTCGCTGCGGGTGAAATGACCAAGTTCATTATGGAGAACGAGCTGTTCGGCACGACGGGCGTGCAAGATGTCCGCCTGCGGGTCCACTCGAAGGCGCTGCAAGGGGTACGGAAGGACTTCTCGTGTGCTGTACGTGGACTTGATTGAGAGAACTGATGGGTCGATTGTGCTATTCTGTAGATCTTCCATTTTATCCGGTTCGAAACGAAACACACACGCGAGGCAATTGAGTTTATCGCATCGCAAGGCCTCAATCAGTCGCTGCGATCCGTGCCCTGCACGGGAGGCGGCGCGCACAAGGTACTGTTGCCTCTGGTTCTTCGATCCTCGCTCCATTTCTTGCCGTTAACTGATTTTTTTCGTGTAGTATGAGCCCATGTTTAGCGAGCTTGCGGGTATCGAACTGGACAAGTACGACGAGATCGAGTGCACAATCCTCGGTCTCAACTTCCTGCTCACGACGCTGTCGGACGAAGTGTATACGTTCGACGACGTCGACATCAAAGCCATGGCGGCCTCGCGCATGAAGGTCATCCAGTACGACATGGACGAAGACATCTTCCCGTATCTGGTGAGTAGTCTCGCTATGCTGTGATTCATTCATTTTATTCAGTCCACTCATTGTTGTATTTTTCCCTGTAATGTAGCTTGTCAGCATCGGATCTGGCGTGAGCGTGCTGTACGTGAAAGGCCCGAACGACTTTGAGCGCGTGAGTGGCAGCAGCATTGGCGGCGGCACGTACTGGGGACTCTGTCGCCTGCTCACGCAGTGCAGCTCGTACGACGAAGCGCTCGACATCTCGGTCAACGGCACCAACTACAACGTGGACATGACCGTCGGCGACATCTACGGCGGCTCGTACGAGAAGTTCAACCTGCCTGCCACGACCGTCGCGTCCAGTTTCGGCCGCATGATGACGCAGTCGCGTGAGAACGTGTCGGACGCCGACGTGGCTCGCTCGCTGCTGGTCATGGTCACGCAGAACATCGGCCAGATCGCGTTCCTCAACTCGTGTCTGTACAAGACCAAGCGCATCTTCTTCGTCGGCAACTTTTTGCGCCACAACAAGATCTCGGCGCGTACGCTGTCGTACGCCATCAACTTCTGGTCCAAGGGCGAGATGCAGGCCCGCTTCTGCAAGCACGAAGGCTACTTGGGTGCGCTGGGTGCATTCATGAAGAACGCCGAGGTCACCAACGCCCACGGAGAGGACTTTGCCACAGCTCTTCGGTCCGCCGGCTCCCCACGTCCAACGCCAACTCAAGCGTGATCGTACTCGTCTCAATAGTCGGCGTTTTAAACACTCACGTTTGCATTATCCTTTACCTAGCGTGATACAGTTAAACAAGGTCATCCCGTCCTTTTGCGTGCTTCTTCTGGCTGCCTAGACGTTCTCAACATGCTTGAAGTTGGCGGCCTCGATCTCGGAAATGGCGGACGGGTCCGCGAGCACCGTCGAGTTGCTGCGGAACCACTCGATGACATTTTCCCGATTCTTCTGGAACGACAGGAACGCGTCCACGAGCGTCGGCGTCGTCGCGATGGATCGGTCGAGCGCGAAGCCCTCGACACGCAGCAGCGTCTGGTTCACACGGCTCAGTGTCGTCTCGCCTGACGTCGCGGCGGCAGGAAGCGCGAGCAAGAGCTCAGCACACGGAGCGAGCAGCGGGAAGCGAAGCTGGTTCGCCTTCCACCAGGCCATGGGGTCCACGTTGCGTTCCGCGAGAGGCAGCGACAGGAACGCCGTCAGCTCGTTCGTCCAGCTCGCCACGAGCTCGTTGCCCTCTTGGGCCGCATCTCTCGATCCGGTGGACGGAAGCTGTGCGAGAAGATCGTCGTCTTCGTCCTCATTGACCTCCGTGCCGTTCGAAGCACGGGCCTCCTTGTCGCCGATCGCAGTGGACGCACGAGCACCAGCAGCGCTGTCGTCTCCTGGGATCTCGAGCAGTCGACGTAAGTAACCTTCCGCAGCGACACGCTCCAACTCAGGCTCCAAGTAGCAGCAGTCACGGTCCTTGTAGCGAGGGTCCAGAAGCGTGGCAGCCAGCGATTGCGGCGTCAAGTGTGAGAAGCGAGCGCGCAGATCCTTGGCCAGCATCATGTAGAACGCCTTCCACGACAGCACATCAGTGGCGTCACCACCCTCGCTCACACCGGCAACTTGCTTCTCAACGTACTCGACCAGGAACGCCGCGATAGTGGAGACGTTGGAGATGCTGTCCTTGTGCACTTCCTTGTCACTGCCGTTGCGCTTCTGCTTCTCGGCTTCAAATGCGTCGGCGTACCGCGCAAACGGACGCAGCTTCTTGGAAACGACAGTGATCCACTCGATCACGACGGGGCTCAAGAACTCAATCTCATGGTCCTGCGCGATAGCCTCGAGCGTGCTCAACGCGTCGTGGACGTCCCGCAGCACATCGTTGTACGAGCGCGAAGCCGCAGCGAAGGCCTCGTCGTCGATGAGCATGACAGGGTCCAGCAGCGGACACTTACGCTTGAGCGTGGCGAACGCCTCGCTGTGCTGCGCCAGTCGACGGAAGAAGTCGTCGATCGCCAGAATGTGGTGCGGGAAGCTGGCAGCGAACACTGACTTTTTGATGCACTGACGCAGAAGCGTCGCGGCGCAGGGGATCACGTGGGTCGGGTGCGACTCGCCCGACATCAGGCGGCCGTCCAGGCTCGTGGGCACGAAGGCGCACGGCAGATCCCCCGACGTGATGCCTCCGTCCGCGTCGTCGCGCCACGCGAGGTCTCCGACCACACAGGCAATGACCTTGTCCTTGACTCCAGCACGCTGTTCACAGACGCAACAATTTTAATAACAGAGGTAAAAACATCTTGGATTCACGGAGAGGCACGTACCTCGAGAGTCTGCTCCACGAGCGAGCGGAACGAGGCGACATCGACGCCCGTGCCCACTGGCGTGCAGCTCAGCGTGATGTGGTACGTGCGGAAGTTGATGCTGAAGTGTGCCGCCACCGCCAGGTACTTGGCCGTGGCACTGATCTCCGGCGACGGATGACGCCACGACTCGACCGAGATTGCCACCTACAGTACAGCACCACAAACCCTGTCAGAGACTCCTTCTTCACACAACAGAAAACCGTCATAAACAATGTACGCCTCGCGCTCTGGCCAGCAGCATCTTGGACGTGAGCGTGAGGCTCTGCTGCAGCATCAGGATGTTCTTGAGCACGGCGTCCTCGTCCGGCAGCATCGACTTCTTGTCGGCCAGCAGCAGCTGCGCAAAGTTCTGGAAGCCCGGCTGCGTCGCAAAGTTGATCGGCAGGTTCTCCGTCAACACCATCAGCGCTACAGTATCAATCAAATCCACCATCAGTTTTCTCAAAATTCCACATCCAACCCCC
>JAADWY010000710.1:0-17255 GCA_023336355.1 Pythium dissotocum
AACCCAAACCTCGGATTGTGCAATGGTACACGTCTGCGCGTCGTTGAGCTCAAGCCTCACGTTATCCACGCCACAATCATGACTGGAGAACGCCAAGGTCAGCATGTGTTTATTCCGAAAATCGTCTTCATCAGCGGTGAGACTGTTAAGGACTACCCATTCCGACTACGGCGCAAGCAGTTTCCGGTTCAGCCCGCGTATGCGATGGCGATCAACAAGGCACAGGGGCAGACGGTCAAAAGCCTTGGTCTTTATCTGTCCACGCAATGCTTCTCCCACGGACAACTGTACGTGGCGCTATCCCGAGTGATCGCGAGGTCCAACTTCAAGGCATTGGTTGAGTACCCAGAAAAAGAAGTCCACGACGGAGTCTACACCAAGAACGTTGTATATCCAGAGATCTTCAAGAAACCATAGGACTCAACTGCATTTGTGCATGTATACATGATAAAACTTAAAAAAAACGAAACATCTTTCATGTCTAGACCATTTTCTTAGCCTTCATTAGTCTGTATTATTACTAATTCCAAAAATACACAATATTACGGAATGAATATAAGAATATATACAGAAATAGACATAAAACCAGGAAACGGTAGCAAACACCCCCGGTTCCAACCAAGCACAAACCAACCGGCTGCGAAGCGGCCGGCGCTCGGCTAGTTCATAATTATCTGAGAACACCAAGAATGCAAGAGCGCATCCCCGTTTTCGAAGTATCGACGACATGAACGTGGCTGTCACGAACGACTCCCCCCTCGGCCAGTACTTAGCGGGTACTACAGCGCTATCGTCTTTAAAACGGCAGTTCCACGCACGCGAATACCCACACACAACTAACGAATGTGGCATACGTGTGAGCAGAACTGGATGCGCTTGACGAGCCACCGTCCTCAAGTTTGTCGGCGCAACTGCAGCCGCCAGCGAACGCGCCGGACCACAGCAAGCGAGAACCGACGCAGAGTCCACAAGAACGGCGCAAATACACCCAGCCACTCCAGCAGATACATCGGTACATTGCGTTACTATGGTGCCGCATGAGAAGTAGCGCCAAGCGTCTCGCGCTCGAGCAGCTCCTGCAATCTCTTGATGGCCAGACCAACATCAGGTATGAACATCACGACTCGCCCTCGTCAACCATTTGATTGACAAGAATTGTTGCAGGGACGCTGTACTCGAGACTGCGGGTCTAGGGTATGCGTTACGGCGTGGTGTTCGCTGCTGGTTTCTTCCTATGCGACAGATCCAGGGAGTGTCGAAGGGTGGTTCCCTCATGCTTCTGGTTGCCGTGATGGTTGGCATCAGCGCTTTCACATGGCCGTTCGAAACGCCCACTGTACAGCGACTGTGTCTCCTCTTCCTACTTGCACTCGTGTTGTTGGAGCTGATCTACCAGGCGTTGGTTGTCTACTACTCAGTGATCTCCCGCCAGTTCATTGCCCGGATTCGTACCAACTCACTAGCGCGATCCGAACTACAGATTGCGTTCACTCAAGCCATCGACATGGTCAAGCGGTCGGAATTAGTCGCTCGAGGATATCGTCTTGGACGTGTGCTGCCGCCGATCGGACGTCTTGAAGAATCCAGCAGCGCTCGAGCGCCTCAGTTCCAACTACAGTGTAGGCGACTGCGGCTTCGATTGCGAGACGCCAATGACGCCTTCGAGCAAGCGAGTCGCGCCGTCGCTGCGAGAGCGGAAATCTTAACAACAGTTTCACCTTTGCGTGCAGCAAACGAGGGCGCAAACAGTGCGACGCCGTCACTTTTGGTCTCCTCGCTACTCAAACGCCGCGAACTATCGAAAATTCTGCTCGAAAGTGCATTGCGGGACGTGCTCGTGGACGATCTCGCTCGACTGGTGCGCGGAAATGATGACAAGGCCAACGATGAGTTTGCTCGAGTGCTTTCGCAGCAGGCGCGCAGGTACGAGGCGCTGAATCAGCTGATGAGCTCGTGGTCTCAGGAGCTGAGTCGCTGGCGTACCAGACTGCTCCTGTCCGAGTCGCACTCGGAATCGACAAGGGAGAAAACATCGCAGACAGCAGTCAGTTCTATGGCAGTTAAAGTCCCGAGAGAAGTCTCAGCCGTGAGCCACGCACTCGTAGAGTTCCAGGCGTCTAGCGAGACGCTGACTGCCTTGGCGATGGCCAGTCAGCATGATATTGTTGACTGTGTCGCGTCTTCAACAAAGTGGGCAACGAGCGAGAGCGCATCCGTGGAATTCGACCAAGTCGAGTGGTGTGGAAAGCTGCAGCGCGCACGCGATCAAATGGCGAAGCTGATGCTGCAGCTCACGAGAGACTGGGAGCTGCTGGAGCAAGCAGCAGACGAAGCGACGAGCGGTGGAACGACGGCAGCATCAGGTGAAAGCGAGCAACTTGAAGAAGAAAGAGTCGTCAGTGAGTTTCAAGCGGAAAACCTCCACGACAAACAAGCGCTAAAGAGCCAACAAGATGCCGAGCGTGATTATCTTCTGGTCTTCACAGCCACGAGCACCGGCGAGAAGGACTTTGATCTTCAGGAGCTGCTCCGTCAGCAGCGTCTGGACGACGAACGCCGTCTTCAACCAACCACCGCACCGATCCCAAGCTTCGTGGGCGAGCTGCAGAACGTACTGGAGCAGCGAACAGCGCGGCCATCAGCACCGATGCTTGTCAAACGTATTGGAGACGACTCGCCATCACTTCCTAGCAAGTCGCAGCCGCTCCAGTCACTACCACAACCAGAGCCAGTAGTACCCAGGGCCGCAGACCTCCGGCAGCTTCTGCAGTCGCAGTTTGCTGCTCAACTCCACGAAGAGAGCTTCGGTGTGTCAAGCAGTGAGGAAGGCGACGAATAACAGGGGCACGTTGATAAATGATTTTGATTACATTCGAAAGAGCTCATGGCGTAAGCGCGCGAGTGTGGACAGCAGGAGCTGCTTCGTGACGGGGTCTATGGACGGCTGCAGATCGTCCTCCGTGAGGAACGCGATGCTGCTGAGCGTCGTGAAGCCGCGGCGCTCCAGGTCGCAGCCGAAGGTCAGCAGTCCCGGGTGGCACGCCGTCATCCACTGGATCACCTCGCCCTGCTCACATACTGAGAAGCGCCATCTTCAGCTTAAGCCTCCATGATAGGAACACTACTATCCTCACCAACGCACCTGGTTGGAACACGCTGGCGTTCTCCATGGCTTCATCTAGTCGCTTACGGACTCGTGGGCTCATGGGCGCCGCGCCGCTGACCATGTCCACATCGTCGTCCTCGGCCTCCCGCTCACCTGGGCTGTAGATAGCCGTGGGCTTGGCCGTGCGACTACTACTGCTCTTGCGTGGCAGCTTCGTGCTGCGCATTGTATGCTCGTCGTCCTCACATCGCGACAGCGCGAGTGGACCCGACGCGTCCCCCGCAGGCATGGCGGCCGCTTCTGCTTGCTGCTGTATCTTGCGCTTCCGAGCAGCGCAACCGAGTCGCTCTGCTACACTGGGCACTGTCATGAGGCTCACGGAGGCGCCTCCTAAGAAACGCGATCCACAAAGTGTCCCTATTTATACTGGCAGCCACACAACATCACACTCCATACAAAGCACTTCATAGTCGGGAGGGAGATCACACTGGCGAGCGAGCGATGCAACACAGAGACGTAATATTGAGCAACTATCTAAACCATAGCTCTGTCCATACGCCGCGGGCCGCACCACAGACGCAGCGAGGCGTCCAGGACGTCCGAGGCCCGCGACGCCAGCCAGGGGCCTGCTTTAGATGTCGTCGAAGTCGAAGCCAATATCATCGTCGTCCTGTTCCAGCGACATCTCGACCGCAGTCTCGTTGATGCGCGCGTTGTCCGGCAGCTCGCCGTACGCTTTCAGGCTTCGCGCCTCGTCGGCGTTGTATTTGTGGATGATGTCGACCTTGCCGTCCTGGTACTCACGCATGGACACGAGGATGATGTCACCGGCACCCACCCACACCTTTTTGCGCATCTTGCCACGGATGTGGCCCAGTCGCGTCACGCCGTCGAAGCAGTAGGCCTCGAGACGGCCGTTGCCCAGCATGCGCACCACCTGCGCGTACTCTGTTGATCCACACATTTGCATGTTAGTCCTCACTTTCGACGCGCATAACTTTGGATCCAATGCGAATTATGAAACGCACCCTGGCCGTCCTCCTTGAACTCCAGCTCACGCTTGTTCTCCTCGCCATCGCCCTTTCCTCGACGACGGTTCTTGCCACCCTTGCCCTTGTTCTTCGGCATCTTGCTTGGCTTCTTCTTCTCTCGGGAGCTCTCGGCTGACGCGTGGGGAAGAAGAGTACCGACCCAGACGCGGGCCGCTCGTACTTTCGTTGGTTTCGAGGCGACAGACGCATTTGCAGCCAATCACAGATGGACAAGGACTATATTCGTTATTATGAATCCAAATACACATATATGCGTAATTTTGTGATTCCACTGCATCTTGCATCAGCAGGAAGCGCCGCCGACCAAAATCACCAAGATCCGCACGCAAGATGGACGCCGCCGCGGCGTCGCTACAGTCACAGGCAACGGACCAGACGCATGGCAGCGCAGCGTCGCAGATGCGAAGCGACCCCATCTCGCTATCTGGCTCGTCGTCGTGGACGAATCGCCTTAAACCGCCGAATTATCCGTCGACGAGTCGCACGGACGATGGTTCGACGTCTTCCACCGCCAACTACAGCACGTTCCGCAGCAGCGACCCGGCGTTCGGCCTGTCCACACAAACCGCACGACGGCGTCTACTGCGCGCCATTGAGCGGAAGATCGAGGAGAAGGAGCGCAGTCCGGACTTCACCAAGGAGTTCCGCGATCCGTTTTCGCTGCTGCTGATCGTGTGTGCGGTCTTCCGCTTCGTCGACTACTCGCGCCAAGACGTCAAAGTGGACGGCGTGGGGCCGCTACTAGAAGGACTGTTCCTGCTAGGCGCCGCGCTGCTGAATGTGCTGCTGAGCGCCATCCAGCGTCGCCGCCACCACGATGAAATGGCGGAACGCGTGCGCACGGCCGTGCAGCATCTGCTCAAGCAGTTTGACAGCGTCGCTGACACAGGGAAAGCCCCCGCCGCTGCGTCCCTTAAGCCCATCGTGCTGCTGCCATCCACGAACCTGATCGCCTGCTACCGCGACAGCCACTGGCAACGCATGCCCATGAATCTGCTGGTGGACGGCGACATCGTCGCGCTCATGAGTGGGGACCTCGCGCCTGGAGCCGTCTGTGCACTGAACCCGCCGGACGCGCAGTCACTGCTGGAGTTTCCACGCGGAGCGAAGATTCCCAGCAGCGACGAGACGCTGGAGACTGAGCGCTGCAACGCCACGTTCGATCCGTCGTTGCTGCTGTCTCTGTGCGGCGGCATGCGCGTGTTCGAGATGCGCGAGACGCCCGTCGTCCAGGACATTGAGGACGCGTTCTTCCGCATCAACCGTCCATTGACGTACACGCAGAAGCTGCAGGCCAAGGCGCGGCTGATTGCCATCTACGTGTGCACCATGTACTCGGTGTTTGTGCTGCTGGCCATCGGCCTGCGCGTCGTGCTCCAGCACCGCTCGTTGCACACGACGCTCAATCACATTTTGCGAGGGCCGATTGGCATTTGGCTGTGCTTTGCGTCGCTTAACACGCCATTTGTGCTCTTTCTTGCGGAGGCGGCAGCGACGGCGTCGATCTTGGGGTCGTTCGAGAGCGTCGTGTATGCAGAAAACAACACCCAAGTGAACGCAACTTCACCGCGAGGAGATCGTGCCGGTGAAGGAGACCGAGAGACGTTTTCGTCTTCTTTCTCGGCAGCTGCGGCAGCTCTTTTGTCGAAGCGACAGCACCACGCGAGTGACATGTACGACTCGGAAGAACGCGAGAAGATGCGGTCAGAACACGCGTCCAGACAGTCTGCATTCCGCCGTTCTCTCGAGTACTTCCTCATCACCATAAAGTTTCGCGCGACGACAAGCCAACAAGCACACGATACGCGGCAGCCAAACTCGAGACCCTTCCTCCCGATCCCGTTTCGATCGTTTCGACTGCTGGAACGCCTTGGCAGCACGACGATGCTGTGCTGCTTTGACGACGATATCCTGTGTGAACAGACCCCGTCGGTTGAGGAGATTTTTCTGCTCAACGATAAACAAGCCAGCAGCTCCACAGTGCTCGATTTGCATCCAGATCGTGACTGCGAGACGGGACTCAAGTTTGAAGACCCCAAGTGGCGTCAGCACCTTGCTTCACTCAAGCCTATCGGTCTCTCCATTTTACTGAACGATGCGGAAGACCCTGCGGACTACTACCACTCCTCCATGGGCTACCTCATGAGTGAAACAGAAGCCATGGCCAGAGAGGTCCTCGACGACGGTTGTGGCCAAGTGTCCGCGAAGACAAAGTCGCGAAACCCATACCTGCGAACCTGTATTCAGAGACTCTCAGCTCACGTCCGCATGCTGCCATTCCCAAAGCATTTGCTGAATTTGACGCGCGAGATCGGTTTCGTGCGTGACGATCTGAGCGTGTTCCGCCGCATGCAGGCGCTGCACATCATTTGCCCACGACTCGCGCACCACGAGCACACGATCGACCACCATGAACAGGGCCAAGAGGATACGCGCTACCGAGGCAACCTGAAAACGCACTTGTACTCGACGGTCGTCCAAGACCAACGGTCGAATCGTCTTCAACTGCTTTCACGAGGACATCCTATGATCTCCCTCGCTCAGTGTTCAGAATACTGGGACGGCAAGTCTATTTGTCCGTTGACAAACGAGAAGCGACGTGCGATTCTGGAGATGTACAACCAGTGGCATGTGGAAGATCTCGACTGCGTTGCGCTGTCGTACGTTCCTGTTCCTCACAAACTCAGCGGCATGTTCACGCGCACCAAGTCTGATCAGCTGGCCCTCCGAAATGGCAATGGCATGCACCCGCCGGTGTATCTAGTGGAAGACAGCATCGCCGGCGAGATCAATTTCCAAGAAACGATGGGTACCACCACTCCGGCTGACGACGGCCATGGCAGTTTCACTGCAAGTGCATCACGAGGTCGCTGTCGCAGCCAACCCAACGTCTCCCCGATGGCATCACCTTCCTCGAACGACGACTCCAGACGCTCAGGAATGCCGCAGGGCATGAGCTCCGTGCCTTCCACAGCGCGCGCTGTGTCTCCTACATCACGCCACCGCAACGAACGAGGCTTAGGTGGTGGTACTGCTGGTCAGCTCACCCACAGCGACGCCGCCTCGTCGATTGGCATAGCACCGTCGGAGCTGGAGTCGTTTGAGAAGGAATCTCTGCTGTGGCAGATCCAGGACGACCAGATCTTTCTTGGTATGGTCGCCACTGGTGTGCAGCCCAAACGTGCGATCCCTGAGTTTATCGAAGACCTCACAGCGTCGGGTATTCGGTTTGTGTACTTCTCTCCTCGCAATATGCGTCGCAGCAAGCTGCTGGCTGAGAAGATGGGCATCGAGACCGACTGGAACTGCGCCATTTCCCTGCGACCGCTCGAAAGCGATGGACCAGATCCCCACCGCATGACCTCCAACTACTCGGACTGGGATGTGAAGGCCAGACTTCCTCATGGCGTCGCAGCTATCAAGCGTCATATCCAAGAAGTCGACAACGTGCCGCTCTTGGTTTCGTTATACACGGACAGCACGACGGAGACGATCAGTGACATGATCTCCATTTTCCAGCAGAATGACGAGGTCGTGATGGGCGTCGGATCGTCTCTGAAGGCCAGCAATGCGGCGTTGTTTGCCAAGGCGGATGTGGCAGTGGCATTGCAAACTGGGCTCCACACGCTGTTTGATGAGCAGCTCCCTCGAGGGAAGGAGCTCCCAGTTTTTGCTGAGGATGACGTGGATTTCAGTCACATCCTGAACACACTTGCGTGCTCGTTCAGCATCAACGCCAACAACAATGGCATTGGTCCGACGAGTCGCTCGACATCTGCTGACCGGTCGTCGTCAACAGCATCAGGACTCACTCAGCTCATTGAGCTCATCCGTCTGGGCCGCTGCGTGCTCACCAACTTCCACCAGATGATCGCGTTCATCTTCGTCTCGCAATTGTTCCTCGCTACGCTCATCCTCGCGACGTACATTGTGCCGTTCCCGTCCGTGCCTCAGCTGAGCTGTGGCTCTATCTTCTGGTTCCTGTGGGTACTCGTGCCCGTTTTGAGTCTGAGCATGCTGGCATCGCCAGAAGAAAAGGAGGTGATGAAGCGCACGCCTCGCAAGAATGAAGACGTCGCGATGAACGATGATCTCCCGCGTCTCGCCTGGTACTTCGTGCTGCGCCACGTCCCGTCCACGCTTGTCTCCATCTTGGTCTTTGAGTGGGTCTGGGGACTCTCACTTGAAGCTGACCGGGCCTTGCTAGACCCCGAGTACCACACGTTCCGCTGGATCGATTTCGTGCTTCATACGTCCGCTCTATCACAGCAGCGACCGCGGCCAGTGCCTGTCGTAGCGGCGATCGACCGAGCTGAAGCAGCGATGATCCTCACCGTCGGACTCTCGGTGATTGCTTCGTCGACCAGCTATCTGTACCGTTGTGAGAGTATCTTCTCGGCGTCGCCTCTGCGCAATCGCATCTGGACAGCTACTGCCGGCGTGTTGGTGGTCGTGCAGCTAGTCATCAGTGCTGTTCGCGCGGGAATTGTCGGTGCTGACGGCACGGAGTTGGTCACGTTTATTGCGCGTGTCGTGCCCTGGTACTTCTGGTGCTTTGTGGTCGCGTGGCCTGTCGTGACAATCGCGATTGATGAAGTGGTCAAGAGCCACGACCGCCACCACATCACGCGCTACTACAAGTTCCTGCGCATGCAGTTCGACACACGATTGGGTATGTGGAGTCCCAAGTAGATCAAACGTTAGGAGTTGGCCAAGCGCCGATTAAATTAATGTTTTACGTCGCCAGACTGTGAGGTGGCCACCATGGCCGCTTCATCTTCATCCGCATGACCCGAAACAACAGGAACTGCGCTGACCTCGTGTGTAGACTGCATCAAGACTCCTTCGTGATCGTAGTGCGAGTCCAATGCACCACTGCTAGCATGGTAGATGTCATGGGCTTCCACGTCATGGCCACTTGCTTGGCTTGGATTCCACTCTTCAGACGCCAGCTCATGTGACGACCAGCTTGTCGTCTGGAGTTCGTCGATGAACTGGGCTGGATGATCACCGTATGCCACACCCGCCGCTTGAATGACGGCTTTTTCCCCTTCCGCCTGTTCGTCTTCCACTGCGTGTTGACTGGGATCCCACGTCGCTTCCGCTGAGTGATAAGCATATTGAGCGGCGTCATCATCAAAGTAGACTGGCGTCTCGTCCTGCATGTATATTCCCGCGTGTTCATCGCGAGTATACATTTCCTGGGTGTGGTTGAGCGGCCAATCCTCGGTCGCCTCAGTCGCGTTTGGACTGGCGATCCATCGACCAGCAGCTTTATCGCCTGCGATCAAACCTTCCTCGTCGGCGTGAGCATCAGCCTCAGCAGAAACGACCTCATCAGCGTGCTCTTCCCACTGCTCGACTTGTGGCAAAGCGTCAGCGTGTTCGTCTGCCAGTTCATGAGGATGACCTCCTTCCGTCAGCGCAACCGATGCATCTGCAATGTCGTTCACGTCCTCGTGGATTTGTTCCGGGTCCCACCCGGCTGCAGTAGGATTTTGGTCCTCAATCGTGAGCTCCGACGTGCCTTCAACTGTTTGCTCAACCGCAGACTGCACGTAGTGAAGGTGAATCGGTGGCTCCGTCTCTGCATGAGTCGCCTCGTGACCTACTGTTTCATCCGCGGTGGCTTCATGAGTTGGATCTTCAAACTGTATCTCCACTGGCTGGTCTGCAGTCAATTCCTCGCCCAGTCGTTCACTGCTTGTTGTGGTCTCCTCACCGATTTGCTGACAAGGCAACACTGCTTCTTGTGCTTGGACTGTATCATTTTCATATTCACTGGTCTCGTGACCTCCCCCTGGATCGTTTGTCTCCATTCCCACCGTCTCAGGCGACGGCTCTTGTGGAAACGAATCAGCACCAATGGGCTCAGCTACATCTTCGTAGTCGTGGTTCTTGACTTCATTACCGTCGAAACAGTCGTGGGGCTCTTCATCATCATTAATGGTGTTCACAAGCTCCGCCAGCGGTGCTGTTGCCCCCTTCACGTCTTGCAGATGGCAGTGCTCCATTCCAACGCGATCGCGCTGATCGGTGACACCCTCAGACTCGTGGGGCAGCTCGGCATCTGCAAATTCAGGCTCTTCGATTGTGGCATCGGCGGTATGTGTATCTTCTGTTGAGGTTGGCGCTTCACATAGGCTGTTCGACTCGCTCTTCGTTTCACTGACCGTGCAATCTTGTACAGGAGACACATCCAGAGGCTCAGTATGGTCTTCTTCTGCTACAAATGCCTGCATAACTTCCGGATCAGCTGTCTTTTGAGTACAATCAGCCGCCACCACGTCGGTTTGCCGTTCGTCTCTCGGAATCGTTTCTGGCTGGTCCATAGTCACGCGTGGCGACTGATTCTTGGCCACGGTTGCTGTGGCCTCACCTGCTGCATCAAATCGGAACCGCGGACTGAAGAACGGATCTTCTGCGGTGAGCGACGTTCGCTTCTTCCGGATCGGCTCCAACGGAGGCAGCGTGTTCCCTCTCGCCAGTGCGTCTGCCACAATCGACCGAGGCGACGGTAGTTCTTGGCGTTGCTGCTTGTCTTTCGTGACAGGACTCGGCAATCGCAGTGACGACGGCGGTGTCGATAGGCGAGGATTTGGCTTGCTGACAGGTGAAATAGCCCCGTTGCCTCGACGTGAACTCGACGCTTTGGTCGAGATCGTGCGTTTTGCCGCTAGGTACGAATTACGGATGGTTGTGGCGATGGCGTGGTCGACACCCAGATACTGCTCCGCCAGCCCCACGCCTTTCTTGTAGCTCAGTACGCAGCCTTCGTAGTCGGCGAGAAACTCCTGCTCCACGCCCATGTTGTGGTACGCGATGCACATGACCGACACGCGCTCCAACTGCTGCGCGCTTGTCTGACTGGTGCTCTGGCCCTCACTATCGCTCGCATCCGTTGCTGTAACCTTTGGTTTGTTGAAGAACTCCTCCTGCAGCGTGATGAATGCCGCCTGTGCGTGCTCCAGCGCTTGCTGGTGCTTACCCAGTTGAGAAAGTACGGCGCAGATATTCAGGTGCGTATCGGCGGCATTGCGAGCGTCCTTCAGCGTCTTCTTTTCAATCGACAGCGCCTTCTTCAGACATGTCATGGCTGTGTGCAGTTTCCCTAAGCGCCTGTAGTAGCACGCCAGGTTGTTGAGCGTCGTCGCCTTTTCTTTCGGGTGGTGCTGCGACAGGATCTCCGCCTTTTTGAGCAGCTCCAGCGTCACAGCGAAGTTGTCTTGCTGCAGAAAGCTCATGGACAGCAAGTTGCACATCTCTGCTAGTGCACGACACGCGTGGACGACCTCAGGCGAGTCAGCGCCGAAGAAATGGCGCCTTAGGACTAGCGCGCGTTCCATGTTGTCGAATGCCGGAAGGTAGTTGCCCTGTAGAAAATACGTCAGCCAAAGACGACGTGTCCTATTTGATGGCCTAGAAACCCGATTCCTTACCGCACGCTGGAGATGAACGCACTCTTCATCTAGACGATGGAGCGCCTCCAGCTGCTCCTGCTCATAGCGCGCGTCGCGGACGTCCTGTTCTCACAGCATCGTGGTCAGGACTGAGCCAGAAGGATGAACTTTGGCGCGCATGCGCTGTACCTTGTTGACCATCACGCGAACAACAGCGAATGACAGTACGCGCGCAAGTCAATGAAAGACTCGTAGCAACGGAGTGGCTTCTCTATCTCGTTGTCGTAGAGCGCACAGTGAATCTGACAGAGTGGTGAGCAGTGGCGACTCTATTTTCATGTGTAGCCATCTCAATGGCTCACCTGACGTGGTGGTAGTGGCATATTACTAAATGAGCGTCAAAATGATGTCGCATAATCGATAATCGACAGTCTGGTTCTGTCGATAATGTCGATTGACCGCCGTCGGAGTGGTTTTGGCGCCAGCCATTTCCAGTCACTCCAAACCGCAGCCGATCAAGACGCGTCTTTCACCACCGCGTCCTGATCCCTTCGCTTCCTGAGCTTCCTGCGCGCCCTACACGCAAGCCACTCGACTGCTACTACCGCAGCAGTGTCTATCACATCCCTCGCTAGCCGTCCTTCGCTGGAATTGGCTCAATCGACCTCAAAGAGCCTTCAACAGACATGCCGCCCGTGAAACGACGCCGCGTGACGGATACAGACACTAATGGAGATGCCATTATGAGCGTGAAGACGGAGCCAGTGGAGATTGCAGCACCAGCGCCTACAGCGCCTACTGCCGCTGTGGCTGGTGATACGAACAACGCTGTAGCATCGTCGCTGCAGGCGCTCGAGCTCGACCACGCGGTGATCATGAAGCAATTGGATGGACCCTTCAAGTTCTTCAAGTCCATGCTCACCGAGTTCTGGGGCGAGCTGCAGACGCCGCCCACGCAGCGCACGGACCTCGTGGTCGAGAGCGACGCGTCGTGGTTCTGGTTCGTGGAGATGCGCTTCCTGATCGTGTTCCTGTACGAGATGACGTTCCTGGAGCTGTCGCTGAGCGTGACCAAGCCCGACTCCATCAAGCCGCAGGAGAAGAAGGAGACGGTCGCGCACCGCGCCGAAATGCAGCAGCGCGTTGAGTTCCTGCACAGCATGAAGCACTACGTGACGGAGCTGGGCCGCGTGCGTCTGCAGCTCACGGAGCAGCAAGACAAGCGCCTGCCGCGAGTGTTCCGTCTGGCCAAGCGATACAAGCTCAGCGGACCAGAGACTGATCTGTTTCAGCTGCTGGTCGTGCTGCAGGGCTGCCAGTCGAACGCCGTGCGCTGCCAAATGGTCGAGGAAGACGCGCAGCGCCGCATGTCGCTGTGCCAGCGACTCGCCGGCATCTCGGAGATCGACGTCGCCGAGTTCTACGATGACCAGCGTGAGCACGTGAAGGAGGGCACGTTGATCGTCGATGAGGAGAACTACTCGACGTCGCTGAGTCTGTCGAACATTTGTGTGCGCGTGCTGCTGGGACGCCAATTGACCAGCAACCAGGAGCTCAAGCTCAGCCAGACTGCACTTGAAGAGCTGCTCAAGGACGAGGGCATGACGTTCTCGGACGTGCTTGATGGACGCTCTGGCGACCACGACATGATCGGCCGAAAGAAGAAGATGAAGCGTGAGCACCGCGACGCGACGGAATCGGGTGATGAACACTCGGAGGGTTCCACATACAGCGACGACGGAGAGCACGCCGATGAAGACGACGATGACTTGGACAAAGAGGACGATGAAGGCGAGTCGGCGGCGTTTTCATTCATCGGCGGTTACGACACGAAGCTCAAGGCGAGACGAAGCAAAGCCAAACACCGCCGGTCATTGAGCAACGGCCACAGCAATGGAGATCATGAAGGTGACAGCGTGAATGGCGACGTCGACGGAGTGCCACCGTCGCTTGCAGGCGTGGACACTAGTGATCTGAAGCCGTACAACCCATCGAACCAGCTTGAGTACTTGGAGGATCGCTTCCAGGTCGTGGCGTACGCTATCCGCGCGTCTGGAGCGCGAGTGAAAGACCAGATGAAGGAAGCCGGCACGAAGCAGCCGTGGGGCGAAACCACAGCGGTGACGGCCGGGCGAAGAGAGCTCAAGGCCAAGCAGCGCGTGCACGACCGCCGCACGCTGCATCGCCTGAACCTGACGCGGAAAGCGGGCTTTTCGCTGCCGCGACTGGAAGAGCTGGCGTCCAAGTTCAAGCTGAACAAGTTCGAGCAGAACGTGATCGTGATGCTGATCGGCAAGACGATCTCGCCAGTTATCAAGAACCTTATCGACGGCGTGGACACGTCGCCCGTGCAGCGCATGGACGAGAGCATCATCATCAACCAGATCTTGAGCGTGTTCTGCGATACCTTCCAGGAACAGGTCGCGCACCGTGTGTACTTTTACAAGTCGTCGCGCCTGCTCTCGCGGGGCCTCGTGAAGCTGCATCGCGGCCGCTGGCACTCGACGGCCGGCGATCTCGTGGACCAGCGCGTGGAGTTGGATCGCCGCATGCTCGACTGGGTCGTCGGACTGGACACGGAGGTGAATGAGCTGGTCGAAGGCTCGGATCTGTACCTACCAAAGGTGCAACTGGACCAGGTCGTGCTGCCGGAGGACCACAAGTCGACGATCCTGCAGACTGTCGAGAGCTACGAGTCGTTTCGCAAGTACCGGAAAAAGAGCGGCCTGGAAGACTCGATCAGCTACGGCACGGGGCTTGTGCTTCTGCTGTGTGGCGCCAGTGGCACGGGCAAGACCATGACGGTGAACGCCGTGGCTCACCACCTGAAGAAGCGCGTGCTGCTCGTGGACTTCCCGTCGCTGCAGGGCAAACGCCAGGAAGGCGTCGAGGTGGACGCCGATCTGCGCGGTCTGTTCCGAGAGGCCGAGATGAGCAACGCCGTGCTGTTCTTCGACGAGTGTGAGACCATCTTCCGTCAGCGCGACGTCGGCGGCGACCGCCTGCTGAACGCGCTGCTGACGGAGATCGAGCGGTACGAAGGCATCGTGTTTCTGGCGACGAACCGGCCGTTTGACTTGGACGAGGCCATGCACCGCCGCATCACGGCCGTGTTTGAGTTCAAGGCGCCCGACCACATCCAGCGCCGCAAGATCTGGCAGGTGCTACTCAACAACTCACTCAAGTGTGCGGACGACGTGGACTGGGACGCCATCTCACTCAAGTACGAGCTGAGCGGTGGCTTCATCAAGAACGCCATCCTGTCGGCGCTGCTCAAGGCCATCTCGCGCAACGCCGAGGATCCCGTGATCTCCCACGAGGACATCGTTGCCGGCTGCGCGCTGCAGATGCGCGGCAGCCTCCACATGAAGACCTTCGACCACCGCGTGGTGCCCACGTCCGGCCTGGACACGCTCATCGTGGACGACGCCGTCAAGGACAAGCTGCAGCAGATTGTCAACTTCGAGAAGGCGCGGTCCGTGATCTACGGCCAGTGGGGCTTTGACTTCGGCGAGGCCAAGTCTAAGCAGAAGGGTATGAGCGTCATGCTGTGCGGACCGGCGGGCGTGGGCAAGGTCGCGGCGGCCAAGGCCGTGGGCTTTGAGGTCGGCCGACCGCTGAAACTCGTCAACTTCTCGCAGCTGCAGAGCGAGTCGCCGGCCGAGACGCGCAAGTCGCTGCGCGCCGTGTTCGACGACGCGCGGCTCATGGACGCCGTCGTGGTGCTCGAAGGCTTCGAGTCGTTCGGTTCGCACTTGGATCTGGGCGGCGTGAGCGAGTCGATGGACTCGCCGCGCTTCCGCGTCGAAGTGCTGCGGCTGCTGGCGCTCATGGACTCGTTCCCGGGCATCACGATCCTGGTGACGACCGTGGCGTCGTCGGCCGTGTCGTCCTTGGTCAACTCGGAGCTCGCGCGCAAGCTCAAGTTCATCGTCGAGATGCGGAATCCGAACGCGCGGCTGCGCGAGAAACTCTGGACCGCGTGCTTCCCGCCCAAGGCGCCGCTGGACAAGCTGGTCGACTTCAAGAAGCTGGCCGAGCGCTTCGAGCTGAGCCACACGGCCATCAGCGACGCCGTGTTCCGCGCGGCGGCCAGCGCGGCGCTGCGAGAGGAGGCCGCGCGCGTCATCACCATGAAGGACCTGCTCGAGGCCGCCGAGGTGGAGCGCAAGAAAGCGCGTGCCGGCGGTGGCGCCATGGACTCGCTCTTCATGTAATACAGAACACTCGCTTTTTTATCCACTTGGTGTTTCCAATGCGTCTTTCGTGTTTATCAAGGGGGATTAGCGGAGGCATCACGACTGCGTACGCTGTCATGGCTTCTCGTGTTTTCTGTTTGTTTGTGTCTGTCTGTCGTGCGTCTGCGTGGACTGTGGTGTGCTGCGCCTAGATGGAGAAGGGCAGTTCGTTGCCGTCCACGAAGTCCCGCACGACCTCGTCCTTGGTGATCGTCACGAGACGAATGACGCCGCCCGAGCTGCCGTCACGCGCCATCGCGTGCGCCAGCGACTTCTTCACGAACGCCTGGCACTCCTCCTTCGTCATATTCGGTCTGTCGCGATGCATGAATCAACGTTAGCCCAAGAATACAATAAAAAAAGCGATCTTTCCACCCCGACGTGACGAAACGCACCTGTACGCCGAGTCCACGTAGCCGTAGATGTACGTGGAGCCGCTGCCGCCGATCGCGAAGTCCTGCTCCACCATGGCGCCGCCAATCGGCACCGAAAAGACTTGGCCACCCTTGACTGGGTCCCATCCCGCCACGATGATGCCTGCCAGCAAGCGGTCCTTGTTGTTGTAGCACAGCGAGCGGAAGAGGTTGGCGGCCGTGTGGACCTTGGGCAGGCGGCCCAAGTCCACGGCGTGGGACGCCAGGAAGTGGTGCACGTAGTCCGACAGCGCCTGCGTGTCGGCCGCCGAGCCCGAGCGACAGCAGTAGATGCGGTCGTGCAGTCCAGTGAGCTTGTCGGAGACGCGGTTGGCAATGTACGTGCCCGTGGACGTGCGGCTGTCGGCGCCCAGCACCACACCGCCATCGAACTTGACGGCGATGATGGACGTACCGGCGTCGATCTCACCGGCCTTGAGCATGCTCGCTTCGTCGAACGCTTCCTTCATCTTGTGCTTCCTTGATCTTCTTCCTGTAGTGTAGCTCGCGGATTTCTCCCTTTTGGATATGATCCGTTCAAGTGCGACAAACCAATACCCTTCATAGTAGCATATGTCGCAAATGGGTATGATATAAAAGGGGGAAATCTAGATCCCTTCGAGTCAGATTCAGACTCAGATGACCTGGACGATGCAAAGGCAATCCGTGAAGGAAGGCGTGTGACTGCAGAAGATATATCCAACACATGACTGCCGCTGATTGAGAAGCCATTGCGAGAGCAGCTCGACCAGATCAAGCAGCAGCATGCCTAGGGGCGGCGAGGCAATGGCGACGACCACGGCGTGGATCTGTCTGGACCACGTCAGCGAGCCGACCGATGAGCTGATGAAGCATCTGACTGGCACGGTGGTGCCGCTCGTGGACGTGGAAGATCTGGATGAGGAGGACCAGCGGTACGGCGACTCGGAAGCGACACTACCTGCAAGGCGGCGCACGGCCTGGACTGTCCCGAATGCACCACGAAGAGGGCGTGATCACGCGAGGACTCGCGGTTGACAGTGCTGCCGCAGCGTGTGCCGTGCGTG
>JAADWY010000711.1:0-17227 GCA_023336355.1 Pythium dissotocum
ATACTGGGGTGAATATGGCGCCGCTAGCAGGCGGAGAAGCGTGGCTGGTAGCAGTAGCTAGCGTGGCTTCTTCCTCGATCAATTGAGCGAGCAACGCCGAGTAATCACGCGGAAACGACTTGGTCGTCACTTGTCGGTCGTTTACTGAGACCGTAGCGGTCGGATCGGACTCGCAGTTGCACGCCTCACCATGCAAGGAACACGGCCCTTCATCCTCGATCATCTTCGCAAGCAGCGCCGAATAATAATCGCGGCCATTTGGCTGCGAATCGGTCCGTTTTAGAGCTAACCGTGTCATTCACCATGAGCGCTGTCGCACCCACTGCAGTACACGTTCATGCTTCGGCTCGCAATGCTAAGATGTCGATCGTCAGCATCGTCGCTGAGAACAGCAAAGTGCTGTCGTCTGTGAGGCCACCAGTATGCTGTTCCGCACCGAGTTCCTGCTGCTGACCGAGTACCTCGAGTGCGTGTTTCCGCTGTTCTATGCTGCGAATATGGTTCTCATGTGGCTGTCACCGAATGCACCTTACTACCCGCATACTGGAGCCGTCAAGACCGTCGACGAATTACGCGTGGTCGTGGTGGACATGTTGGTGCTGTTCGTATTAGAAGTCGCGTAATTCGTGGTGTCCAGCGTCGTGCTGTGGAAGTGTCTGCGCTTCTCGCCTCTCCATCAACTGGCCTTCACGCTGGAGAATCAAGTCACAGTGATCCGAGCCAACATGCTGTTCGTTCTTCTGCTGAGCCTCCACTTCAACTTGGTCCACGCGGCGCGGATTTCTCATTCCAGTTCAAGTGGATCCACGTCAATGGTTCCGGATCGTGATCAGTACCAAGTGCGCTGCAAAGTCGCGCAATGGTATCATGAGTGGAGAGATTCAGGTGACCAGACGTGATCCAGGATTCCGGTGTGCACAGGAATAGAATTCAGACCGGGAGTTTCATTAGTGTCAGGTCGAAGACATGACCTTCAAATACTTCGAAGTACCGGGAGCAAACTTCAACGTCGCGGGTGATCGCCATAAACCGCGGGGACCATTCTACGGCGACCATGAAGAAGACCCAAGTACGGCCAGCCACAGCGCTGCAACCGCCGGCAGAACCCGCACCGAGTACTACCGGAGATGCGACTCGAGTGGGCTCCGCATTAATAGTCACACCGCCACCTCCTGGTCACGGAAAGTATTCGATCGAGCGCCTGCTTGCGCTGGAGGAGTACAGCCGCACCAAATCGTTGGCGCACGTGCTCCTCTCAGCGGTCTGGACGCCGCTCGTGCCTGTTATCATCGTGCTCGTCTTCCAGCTCGCTCAACGTGCACCCCCGGAAGCAGGCCTACTCGCGAACTGGGTGTACGTGATCGAACGCGGTGGTATCGGCGCAGCGATGGGCAGCGAGTGTACTTTACGACTGGTGTGTTCACTGATGCCCGAACTTATCCCAGTGCTTCCGTTGCGGACGCGTCTCGCCGTGAATACGGCAATTGGGTTGCTCTACATCGTCGTGAGCGTGTCGTTCTCGCTGACCGTGGGCTTCCCCGTGCCGTTCACAGCGTTCATCATCGACCCGATCAGCTCGATTACTTGGAGTATTCTCATCCAACTCATCGCTCGTCCCGTCTTGAAAGATGCCAGCGAAGCAGTCAACCGCCGCTTTCAGGCGTGCTTTATCTACGCGGGTGTGATCTCCGTCATGGCGAGCGTGTATCCGGCATACATGGCATTGTTTTTCACCGTCGGTACCCGCTATCCCAAGTACCAGCCACTCGTTACGTCTCGTACCGATGATCAAGTTTGTGCTGCGTAAGATCACGATCTACGCCGTCCGTGAATGGGAAGATCTCACGCCCGTGATGGTCATCTTCTCCGTGGACTTCTTCAGCTCACTGTATCAAACAATGTCTGTCCAAGCCAGCAGCTCATATCTCACGACTGCCGTCATCATCTTCGTCGACTTTGGTTTCGCTGTGAGAAGCCAATGGAAACTCTACAAAAGCACGACCGTGCTTCAGCGTTTGCTCCATGACACTGGAACCCACTCGTTGCTTACAGAGGTGTCGAGCATTTGCGACGAGCCAGGCGCACTCCAAGCATCTTCAGCAAAGGAGCGTCTTCAATTGCGATCCATCCGCGTGCACAGCAGCGTCCAGAATAATCTTCTGTCTGCTTCCACGCGTCGCAGACTCGAACTGATTGACAGGGCGGCGGTGTTTTCACTGCCGTCAAGGTTTCAATCAATGACGTTGCGATCAATGGGTCGTGGGCGTGCGTCGCCGCTGCGATCGGTGCTGACAAAGCTTGGCTTGGTCAGTGAAAGAGTCGTGTCAGCGAAGACTGAGCACTCTTCATCAACCATAGATCCGAAGACAGCCCAGCCGAGTGGTAGAGCCCAGGGCAAACCAATCACCATTGTGCTCGAAGCCACGCGCATGCTCTTCCGCACCGAGACGCTGCTGCTAACCGAGTTTCTCGAGTGCTTCATCCCGTTGTTTTACGCCGTCAACTTGGTTTTCGTGTGGCTCTCGCCAAACGCCGCGTACTACCCGGCATGGAAGCCACTCACACTGCCGGTGGACTCGGTGCTGTGCTGCTCAACATCGCCGTGCTGTACGCGTTGGAGGTCGTGTCGTTTGTCGTGCTGAACGTGGTGCTGTGGAAACGCCTTCGGTTCTCACCATTGCATCAGCTTGGCTTCTGCTCGAGCACCAAGCCTCGCTCATGCGTGCGAACATGCTCTTCGTGTTTTTGCTGGCGTTTTACTTCGACTTGGCCCACTTGGCGCGGATTTCTCGTTCCAGTTCAAGTGGCTGCACAAGCAAGACGTGAAAGACTGAGCGACGAATACATACGACCCACGCGTCAACGATGCAACATCGTAGTATACTTGGCCAGTGTGAACAGCTATTCTGTGGTGACCAGAATAGATCGAAGAAGGTGAGGCTGAAGTCGTCCGGGCAAGACCTTCTGAGATCGACGCCTACTTTCTTCTGACGCGAGGTGATCATTCCATGAACGTGGTGGGGCAGAGCAAATGATTCTTCACAGCAATCAAGTGCGACCACTACCAGCACCAACTGAACCACGAGCAGCGCAGGCAGCGTATCGTCGAACGATAGAGAGCTTCACGCCACCAGCCACGCCATCACTCACAGTGCAGGGCAAGTATTCGATCGAACGGCTCCTCGCGTTGGAAAAGTACAGCCGTACCAAGTCCCATTGGCACCTACTCTGGGTGACTATTTGGACTCCACTGGTTCCGGTTAGCATCATTCTCGTGTACCAGCTACCGCGCTTGGCTCCTTCTGATGCTGGATTGAAAGCTAATTGGGTGTACGTCCTCGTGCGCGGCGGCGTTGGCATTGCCATGCTCAGTGAGTGCTGTGTGAAGCTGGTGCGGACGATCGCACCCGAACTCGACACTGTGCTGACCGTACGCATGGGATTACTGTACGACGTGTTTACGGGCGTAGTGTACATGGCGTTGATGGTCGCCTTCGCGACTGTGTGGGGTTTCCCGGTCCCGTTCGGCCCGTCGATCATCAATCCGATTACGTCAGTCGTCAGTGTCAGTGCACTCTACCGCGTCGTACGTCCCCTCGTGAGGCAGAGCCGTGAAACGAAGCACCGGTTCATGATCTGCGTGGCCTACGCTGTGGTGTTCTCGTTCGCGTCGCTCGCGTACCCGGCGTACATGGCGCTGTTCTTCGCAGTAGGTGAACATCACCCACAATACCAGCCACTCGTGACGTTTCTCATCCCGTTGATGAAGCTGCTCATGCGCAAGATGATGGCTCATGCTGCACGAGAATTGGAGGATCTGGTCCCAGTCGTGGTCATTTTCTCAGTCGAATTCTTCAGTTCACTGTACCAGGTGATGAGCGTGCAGACCGGCAGCTCGATTGTAACGACAGGTGTCATTGTCGCGATCGACCTCGTGTTTGCAGTGAGAAGCCAGTGGAAACTCCATAACCACACGAAAACCCTGCGGAATTTACTGAAAGCGACTCAAGCCGAAGCCCTGTTGCCAACCCTGGCAGCCGTGTGTGGCGATCTGCGAGCTCTGCAGTCCTCTTCGGCCGACGAGCGGCAACTTCTGACATCAATTCGACTCTACAGTGCAATTCCAAACGATGTGATCTCAGCCGAAGACCAAGATCGTCTTGAGAGTATCAACAGAGCCGGTGTCTTCTCATCTACGAGATGGAATCCCGTCCCACAACGGTCGAAGCCACGCTCAACAAGCCGTCGACTTGGCAGCAGACTTGTCGTGGCCTTGAGAAGAGATAGCCAGTCCGTAGATGGCGTCGAGCTCACAGCACACCAGCAGTTGGCGGCTACTACAACGGTCAGCTCCAGGACAGCCACCGTGCCGATCATCGCTCAAGACAAGCAAAGCACCGTGGTCATCGAAGCAACGGCAATGCTGTTCCGGTCCGAGCTGCTGCTCCTGGCAGAGTATCTCGAGTGCGTTATCCCTCTTTTCTACGCCGGCAACACGATCCTGTTGTGGCTCTCACCGAATGGCGCGTACGACCCACGCATTGAATCCATCAAAACGACCGACGAGCTTCAACTCGTTCTGCTCAACATTGCGGCGCTATTCGCGATGGAGGTCGTGTCGTTTGTGCTGCTCAACTGGATGCTTCACAAGTGGCTACGCTTTTCACCACTGCATCAGCTCGGCTTTGTTCTCGAGCACCAAGCGCCAGTCATACGCGCGAACATGCTGTTTATTCTGATCATGAGCCTGCAGTTCAACTTGGACCACGCTGGCACCGACTTCTCGTTCCAGTTCAAGTGGCTGCACTCGCGTGATACGAATCATTGATCCATCGGCCTAGCCAGGCATGTACTCAGTGCCAATCATACGTCCAGCAGACGAGTCCACGTCCCAGAGAGTCAAGTCAAAGTGAAAGATCGATTTCAGGAATGAAGTCGTCCTCGCTCTACGTTGTACCACTTTCACACACAAGGCTGCCACGTTGTCGGGTGAGTTCATCAGTCTAAGGTCTCTATTTATGAAACTTTGGCTGCACTCGATCGCCACTCTCTCAGCCAAGTCTCACTGGTCTCTGTTTGTAGTCGTCACACAAGCTCTGGAGCTAACGCACCTTCACAATCTAGCGTGTGATAACGATGTGCAAGACCCAAGTGTATCCCATGGTGGTGATACCAGTAGCGGTGCAGACAAGCAAGGGACCAGAGACGAAGACAGCACCATCGCTTGCTATCCACGGCAAGTATTCCATCGAACGGCTCTTAGAGCTGGACGAGTACAGCCGCACCAAGTCGTACTGGCATGTTTTCTGGGTGATGATCCGGGTGCCGCTCGTGCCGTTGATCGACATCATCCTCTTTCAGCTTCCACGCCTCGCGCCTCCACAGGATGGACTGCAAGCCAACTGGGTGTACGTGGTCGAGCGCAGCGCAGTCGGCACTGCCATCGCGTGCGAGTGCTCGTTGATTTTCAGTCGCGCCTTGATGCCGGAACTCATCCCAGTCCTCACGCGGCGCATGGGGATCCTGTTTGATCTCTTCGGTGGAGCAGTCTACGCAGCGCTGATCGTCGCATTCTCGTTAGTGTGGGGGTTCCCAGTGCCATTCACGCCTTCGCTCGTCAATTCCATCGCTTTGCTCAGCAACAACGTGATCTACAACGTCGTGGTTCGGCCGATAGTGAGCCAGAGCAGTGATCTCCAGCATCGTGTCAAGTTGGGCTCCGTGTTCTTCGGTGTGTTTTCGGGTGCTGGTATCGCGTACCCCGCCTACATCGCACTGTTCTTTGCTGTCGGCGAGCGTTCATCACACTACCAACCACTGATCACGCCCGTCGCACCGCTCATGACACTGGTTCTGCGCAAGTTGATTGCCCACGCCACCAATGAATGGTAAGATCTCATCCCCGTGCAAGTCGTGTTCTCGATCGAGTTCTTCAGCTCCTTGTACCAAACGAACTCGTTGCAAACGAGCAGCTCCGCTGTCACGACCGCTGCTATCATCGCTCTTGATTTCGCCGAGACAGAGAGAAGCCAATGGAAATTATACAAGCAGTCCAAGGCTCTTCAGCTGCTGCTTCAGGCGACGGGGAACGAGGCATTGCTTCATGTGGTCGCCACCGCGTGTGACGATCCAGCGTCTCTCCAGGCCGCTTCGGTTGAAGACTCCCAGCGTCTGCACTCCATTCAACTCTACAGCACTGCCCACAGCAGACACGTTTCGATTTCCAGACAGCAAAGGCTCGAGAAGATCCACCAAGCCGACGTGTTCTCGTCGTCAGATCGGACGTTTGAAGGCAAGCTCTCAAACGAAGAGGCGATCAGCCGACCTACAAATCGACTGCGCTCCGCCGCTACCAAGGTGATGCTCGCGAGAAAGGCAACCGCACCCAGAACTACTCAAATCCAGGCGAAAATGAGCGTAGCTGCTGACAGTGTCATCGCTCAAGGGATCCAAAGCACGGTCGTCGTCGAAGCGACAACCATGCTCTTCCGCATGCTGCTGCTGGCCGAGTACCGAGAGTGTATCATCCCGCTCTTCTACGCCATCAACATGGTCTTCGTGTGGCTATCTCAGAATGCGACATACTACACCAACACGGAAGCCATCAAGACGACGGACGATCTCCGCGTGCTGCTGAGCATCTTGGTGTTGTTTGCATTGGAACTCGCGTCCTTCGTGGTGCTCAGCGTCGTGCTGTGGAGACGCCCGCGCCTCTCTCCGCTTCATCAACTCGCGTTTGTTCTTGAAAGCCAAGCCACGCTCATCCGAGCCAACATGCTGTTCACACTAGTCTTGACGCTGACGTTCAACTTGGTCCACGCCGGCGTGGACTTCTCGTTCCAGTTCAACTGGCTCGACACACGCGTATAGCAGGTATCTCCAATTTATTGTTTCCCGTACGGCAAAGTTACAATTAATACTGCCGACAAATCGAGCACACCAGGCCAAAAATATCGACAGCTTCCACGAGTATCAGCCGTTCACCAGTGTCGAGTAGCTTGGATCCAAGTGCACCCCGTGGCGGTATTACCATCAGCAACGATCCAAACGCCTACAGCCAGCGACTCTGGATTGATCGCGCCGTCGCTCGTCATCCACGGCAACTATTCGATCGAGCGGCTACTGGCTTTAGAAGAGTACAGCCGTACGACATCCTACTGGCACGTGCTCTGGGTGCTCCTGTCGACGCCTGTCATCCCCGTTGCCATCATCCTCGCCTGCCAGCTCCCACTGCACTCACCGCCCGACGCTGGGCTACAAGCCAACTGGGTGTACGTGGTTGTCAGCGGAGTCAGCGCTGCGATCGCGGGTGAATGCACCCTCATCATCACCCGTGTATTGTTGCCCGAGCTAGCGCTCGTGCTAGCACGACGCACGATGGTTCCGTACGATCTGTTTGTCGGGGTGGTCTACATGGCCGTGATGGTCGCGCTTGGGACCCTGTGGGGCTTTCCCATTCCATTCACCCCGATCGTCATCAACCCGATTGCCTCCATCGTCACCACCACTGGCCTCCACTTCATCGTGAGGTCCGTCGTGAACCAGAGCACCGATCTCGAACGCCGTATGAAGTCTCTCTCCAACCACATGACCGTTTTTTTCGTTGGCAGGCATCGCGTACCCGGCGTACGTTGCGTTGCTCGTCAACGTAGGCAAGCACAGTCCGCAATACCAACCGCTGATCACGTTCATTCCTCCAGCCATTTCGCTGGCTCTGCGCAAGTTCGCAGCTCACACCATTCGTGAATGGGAGGATCTCATCCAGGTCCATGGTGTTTTCCCACTCGAATTCTTCAGCTCGTTGTACCAAACGATCTCACTGCAAGCGGGCAGCTCAGCTCTCACAACGGCCGCTATCATCTCGCTCGACATGGCATCGCCTGTGAGAAGCCAATGGAATCTGTATCAGCACACCAAGTCTCTTCAGCTGCTGCTTCGAACCACAAAGAGCGAGGTGCTGCTGCCTACGGTCACAAGCGCCTGCGAAGACGTAGCTTGTCTCCAAGCTGCGTCTGTAGCTGATTTTCAGCGGCTACGCTCTATCCAGCACTACAGCCGTGCTCACAGTGGCCGCGTTTCGATGGAAAGGCAGCAGCGGCTCGAAAGAATCGACAACGCGGAGGTGTTTTCCTCTCCCAAGTGCTCGTCAGAAGCCATCCAGTCTCGTTTGACGAGCCGTCGACGCGCAACGGTGATGCAGTCAGTCAGGAGCAAAGTGACGCTGGCGAAAAATGCTACGGTACGCGCTGCCTTTGGAATTGATACGACTTGGGTCCATGCGCCAGTTCCAACACACGGCTCCGCTCGAGGCATTCGCAGTGCCGTGGTCGTCGAAACAACCGCCATGCTCTTCCACACCGAGATGAAGTTGCTGGCGGAGTATCGCGAGTGTATGATCCCGTTCTTCTTCAGCATCGTCATGGTGTTCGTTTGGCTGTATCCAAATGCCGCGTACTACAACTTCACGAGGTCGATTAACTCGAGTGACGACCTGTTTCCAGTGCTACTGAGTCTCACTGTGCTGTTCGTATTAGAGTTCGTGTCGTTCGTGGTGCCCAACGTCGTGCTGTGGAAACGCCTTCGCTTCTCGCCACTCCGCCAGCTCAGCTTCGTTCTGGAAAGCCATGCCTCAATCATTCAAGCAAATATCATGTTCGCGCTCTTCGTGACAATCGGCTTCAACATGGTCCACTCCGGAGTTGATTTCTCGTTCCAGTTCGAATGGCTCTGTTCTCAAGGATCATGATCGAATAATGCTGACTCTCGCACGAACAAATTTAGTATGAGAAGGTGTTCCAAGTACCGGTATCCAAATTTATGGAAGGCCACGCCCAGACGAACGCTGTATTTTTGGCAATTGGCTCGGCTTCCGCATCACGACTACGCCACTCCAGTCATCTGAGTACTCCAGCCGACTTCAAACACGGCCCGTCGCAAGTAGCCCCACAACCATAATCGACTCTCACTTTCCTCCAACTAGTTGAGCGGAATGAACATGCCCACGAGTCGAGTACTACCCACAGCGGCTATTCTGCCAGCGATGCCGCAGCCAGCATTCGCGAGAAATGGGCCGTCCATTGGACCGACACTTGCCATCCGCGGCAAGTACTCCGTTGAACGGCTCCTGGCACTAGAAGAGTACAGCCGCGCTACGTCCTACTGGCACTTGCCGTGGGTGTTCTTCTTGGTGCCACTCGTGCCGTTGTCCATGATCATCCTGTATCAGCTCCCACACCTCGCACCACCGCAGGCCGGGCTGCAAGCTAACTGGATGTACGTGATCGAGCGAGGCGGGTTCGGCTTAGCTGTGGCAACAGAGTGCTGCATGGTGGTCACGCGCACAATGATGCCAGAGCTCATCCCTGCGCTGACGCTTCGCAACACTCTCCTGTTGGGTATCTTTGTCGCAGGGCTCTACATCGTCATGCTACTTGGCCTCGCGAGTGGATTGGGCTTCCCTTTGCCATTTACACCCTCTGTGATCACGCCCATTGTGTCATTCATCTCCACGATGGTATTTACTTCATCATTCGGCCGATGGTGAAACGTAGCAGCGATCTTCAGCGTCGTGTCCGCATGTGCTTCACTTACATCGGCGTCTTTTCGGTTGGTGGCATCGCGTGCCCTGCCTACATCTCGCTGTTCTTTGCTATGGGCGAGCATTATCCGCACTACCAACCCGTCGTCACACTGCTCGTGCCTCTGTTGACATTGGTGCTGAGCAAGATCATGGCTCGAGAGACTCAGGATTGGGAGGATTTCATCCCAGTTCAACTAGGATTCACCATCGAGTTCTTCAGCTCAGTGTACCAAACGATCTCGTTGCAAGCTAGCAACTCAGCCGCATCCACGGTCGCTATTATCTCACTCGACCTTGCATTGACGGCAAGAAGTCAATGGAAGCTGTACCAGCATACCAAGGCCTTGCAGTTTCTGCTTCACACAAGTGGTCCCGGTGCGCTGCTCCCTCTCGTGGCTACCATCTGTGACGACGCAAAGACTCTCAAGACCGTGTCGGCTGATGAACTTGGGCGACTGCGTGCCATCCAACTGTACAGTTGTGCTGGCAGCAGCCAGGTTTCAGTTAGCGTAGAGCGGCGGCTCGAAAAAATCGATGACGCCAAGGTGTTTTTATCTTCGACGCGTTCGTCAGAAGTGCAAAAACTTCGGGCACAGTCCACTCGAGATATCCACGGCCTGGCTTCTTCGATAAAGCGAGCTCCGACTACCAGCGCCCTCTCCCAGGGCACACAAAGTACCGTGGTCTTAGAGGCAAGTGCGATGTTCTTCCGCACGGAGATGATGTTGCTGGCGGAGTACCGTGAGTGTATGGTGCCGTGCTTCTACGGCATCAACTTAGCCATCATGTGGCTGTCTTCCAATTCCAGTACTACACGCACGCCGAACCATCAAGACCAGCGACCAACTGCTCCACGTTGAGCTCAGCATCTTTGTGCTGTTCGCGCTAGAGACCGTGCGTTCGTCGTGCTCACTGCTGTGCTGTGGAAGCGTCTGTGTTTCTCACCGCTTCACCAACTCGGCTTTGTTCTCGAAAACGACGCCACGATCATTCGAGCGAACATTCTCTTCGGACTCATTCTAACGTTGGCCTTCAACTTGGTCCACGCTGGCGTGGATTTCTCGTTCCAGTTCAAGTGGCTCCAGCCCGCGGCTTGAGCTTGAAGCTGCTGGATGGAAAAGACTGCATCGTGTGGCCTTTCCCAAAAATGTAGCCATGTTCGGGTGCCGTTTCGGATCCGTTTCTGCAAGAGCGTTTGCGCGCTCAAATCCATCCATTCAGCGATGCCAAAATTGAATTCCACCAATCAAATGACTTTCAAAAAATTTCCACCAATCCTGTCCCAGATTCAGTAAAACCCCGCTTTGTCCATCTCGCAGCTCTCATACAAAAATCAAGTTTAGCGGGAGGTTTTGAGGTTTTTGTTTTGAAAACGCCTTGTCGTTGGTTTCATGGTTTTCGATTGGTTTGAAAATGTTCTCGACGGCGCGCAACGAGAGGAAGAAAAAGCTCCCCCCGGAACATTTTTCGCCCACCCGCACTGTGCCTTTTGTACCAGTGAGAAGCCGCGCTCCGGAACAAAGTCGAAGAGCTACTTCGCCGGATACGAAAAGCCAACAACTTGGAAGCACTTTCTCACAACTAAAGGGCAACAACTCGGCTGTGCTGTGCTCTGCGTGTGAAGATGGCAGCGGAGAAGCGATCCCACGAGGAGATGGAGCAGGAGGAGAAGGACCAGCAGCAGCATGAGCAGCAGCAGCAGCAGCAGGAAGAAGCTGTGGCTGTAGCGGAGGCCAGCAGCGGCAGTGCGAGTCCAGCGGCCAAGCAAGCGGCGGACGCGTCGGCGGTCGCGACGGCCAATGCCGGTATGCTGGGCTTACCGTTCATGCTTCCCAACGCGGCGCTGATGGCGATGAACAGCGTGCAGCAAGGCGACCAGGCGACTGGCTCGGCGGCGGATGAGGCGGTGGCCGTGGCGGCACTGCATCAGACGGCCGCAGCTCTTGCAGCGGCGGCGACGGGGAGTGGTGAGGCGGGCGAGCAGAAGAGCGACGTGTCGGCGCAGCAGCAGCAGCAATTGGTGCAGCAGCAGTTGCAGTTGCTCCAGATGCAGCAGCAGCACTTGCAGCAAATGAGCCCAGGCGATTTGTCGGCGGTCGCGACCATGGCGCATCAAATGGCACTCGGCATGGTGATGATGCCGATGATGCCGCTGATGATGATGAACGGCAACGCGACTGCACAGAGTGGCCAGGCCTCGCCCCAGGAAGGAGACGCGTCGCCGGAACGAGGATCAAGCGAGATGGGTGCGGACTCGCTTGGCATGGGCACCGATGCCTCGGGTATGCCTCTCATGGCGGCTGCGGCGTACGGCATGGGCAACGACGACACCCCGAAGCGCAAGCGTGGTCGTCCACCAAAGAAGGATGTGCTCGCTCGCACCAAGCCGGATGGTTCGGCGTTGAAGCAGTTCCCACTGTGGGGCTACGGCATGCCACTGCCGTTCCTTCCAGGATTCATGCCACCAACCGGTGGAGCTGTTGGAGACCAGGCTGGATCAATGGCATCCGACGAGGCTGGATCCAAGGATGGAGACGACGACGCTAACCGCCAGGGCAAGGGCGGCGCCAAGAAGAAGACCCGCGGCACTGGTAAACCCCGTGGCCGCCCACGCACACGTCCTCGTCCGGGAGAGATCATCCGCCGAGTCAAGCCTCCACCGATCGCACCGGCCAACTTCCCCGGCATGCAAGAGTACCTCGTGCAGAAGATGGCAGAGTGGAAGGCGACCCAGGGCGGAGGCGTCGCGCCGGCGGCTGATGAGAACCGTGTGAACACGTTCGGCTCGACTCTGCTGCCTGGGGACCACGAGTAAATTGTACAGACTCCCAACTAGTAGGACTCCTTCCCCTTCGTGTTGCAGGTAGGATTTTTTATCTAAATATGCTCGTTTGCGTTGGATGCTTACTTTGTGAAGCTACGGGTCTCTCTGTATCAGTGGCTGTGGTCGTATGGTAGATGTACACGCTGGTCCATTTAGAAGAACACCTCTTCGTCGCCGTCGTCGCTGGCGGCGTCACTGTCGTAGTAGTCGAACGTGTAGTCGTTCATGTCGTCGCCCAGGTCTTCTTCCTGCTCTTCGACTCCATCGTCGTCTTCGTTGGCTGGCGCGTTCGCCTTGCCGGACTGCTGCTCCTGGGCCTCGAGGTTCTTGAAGACTTGCTCAAACGCACGCGGCTTCATGACCTGGCGGTGGTTGGATGCGCCGGCAGCACGCACACCACTGATGGTGTTGGACCGTAGCTCGTCAGGTACAAAGACCTCATCGGCCTTCTGCACTTCGGGGACTGTGACGTGTACAAAGGCCGCCGGGTCGGTCGGGTCCGCCATGGAGGCGTGCTGGCCCCATGGATGGTACAGGTTCTCCAGCTTGTGCGCGACGACGCGCTGGCGCTGAATCAGATACGCATCGCGGTCGGTCAGAGCCTCTGGCTGAGGCAACTGCATGGGCGGATACAGAGCTGCGCCGGTCTCAGCCTGTGGATTGATTGAGAGGGTCGCATGGGTTCATATTCGTCAGTACAATCAAATGGGGAAAACGCGGCTTGTAGGGTGATTCTACGCACCGCAAGCAGCTCCATCTGTGCGTAGGACAAGCCAAGATCTTCCCGCGTCTCATCGAGCACATCGGCAAGCGCTGAGTCGCGGCTACCGCCGAAACGCACGCGTCCACGACCTCTTCCTCGGCTCATTCTTGATGCAATTCTGGTCTGACGTCCCAACCAGTCGGGCGTCCTCAACCAAAGATGACCATCCCACCGTGTTTTGGTACAATTGTGAACTTTTGATGGTGCGCGTTAAGAACCTCACGAAATCAAGTTCGTATCAAGCATTGGGAGTGTTGATCGCAAGGTTTCCCCTGGGTTTTTGGCGTTGAAGCTCGCGGCTCGTCACTTTCGAATTCGCCTTCAACCCCGCAAGCCTCCAACGACCAACAAGAAGCGCGCAACAGAACCAACAAGACCAACAAGACCAACAAGACCAACAAGACCAACAAGACCAACAAAACCAACAAAACCAACAAGAAGACCGGAAGACGACGAGTGAGTAGCCATGCTTCCAACCAGTTACTACCTGTCGGTCAACTCGTCGTTGTTTGATCCGGTCTGCAAGTGCGAGAGTCTCTCGCCGATGGAGCGCTACTACGAGACCAAGTACGCTCGCCATGCCGAGCGTCAGATCCACGATGCTGAAGGCCGCATTCGCACGCAGATGCAGTCAGAACTACACATGCAGCAGACACAAATGCAGATGCAAATGCAGTTCCAGAACGCGATGATGATGTCACAGTTCAACGGCGGGGAGGCCATGAGCAGTTCAATGAACATGAAAGCCGCGCTGCGTCGTCTGCAGAGCGAGATCCACAGTCTTACAGCGCAGCTTCGAGCTCAACAGCAAGACCCCAGTCGCGTCAGCTCGATGGAAAGCCGACTTAAAGCTGTGGAGAGTGACGGACAGCGCCGCCTTTAGCAACTCGAAAGCAAGATCCGACGTCTTCAAGAGCAGGCTCGGTTAGCAGGTCTTCGTCTTGAAGATACCGACGGTAGCGCACACGATATCGATATGCCCTTCACACAAGCACCCGACAGAGACGCAGGTGTTCTCGCTCTCGTTCCAGCCCAGCAGTCCAGTGTCTTCACCAACATGGACGCTCCAGCTCTTCCGACAACGTTCGCTGAGATCGGTGCGATGTCAATGCCGCAGATGCATGCCCTCGTGGTGGCCCACAGCGACAACTTTGGTATCGCTTTCGGCGACAGCCTCGAGGTGTGCCACGCCAAGCTTGCCTGTGCGCTCATGTAAGCATCGCAGCGGTAAGAACGTGAATGTTCTGGGCATGGAATGTGATTTGGACATGGCGAACCAGTGTTCTAGATCCGTGGAGATGGTCGGCCTTTGAAGATTCCCAGCAAGCCATCACCAGCGTCACCCCTTTCTTTCTCGGCGGCGACGTGTTCAGAGCTTATTCACGACCGAAGACACCGAAAATCAACAATTATTATTGCAATTTCTTGTTGGGCTCGACCTCGTTCTGGCAGCGACCAAAATTTCCAAAACAAGGTGGACGTGGTGAAGTGCATCGCACAACTCTGCTGATGCTTGGGCGGCTGGATGCGCTCGCGCTGGCGGCGTCCTGGGTCGAGAAACTACGCGGCTGCGGCGCCGTCTCCATCCCCGCCACTCCACTGATCGCTGCTTCTATAAATGGCCCTCTATCGTGGATCGAAATCGCTGTGGAAGACGACAGATTGGCTGACAGCCACGGGTTCGCAAGGACGAATCTACGCCACGCCGTCGACGTTCTCCACGCGCTGGCGCAATGCAGTGGCTACGCACCGCATCTCAACGTCGTCTTCTGGCGTGACGTTCTCCAAGCTGCTGACGTAGGCGGAGCGCCCCACGATCTGTCGTCGACAAGATTCGATCCCAACTTCCCACGCTTCCGACTCATCTTCAGTCCATTGGACACAGTCATCACCTCACCTGAGCAAGAAGCGAGTCGTGTTGCTGGGGCGCTACGCCGACTCTTCACTTTCGACTCGAAGGACTCACCAAGACGTGCAGAGCTTGCCTCTATAATGGCCAAGCTACAGCCATTCCAGTCGCCAAGCCGCCACCATCCAATGGAGATTGCATTGTCACTTCCTAGTATGGACACGCAGTGGCTTCTACCAGCCATCACGACCCTCACCGCCAGTCTTCTCGACGATCCAACAGTTCAATTGAAGGAAATCACGTTGAATCAGCGACGCTACAGACCAAAAGACCCGCTGGAAGGCGTCGCGTGGCTCACAAACCTCCACGGTGTCGCGTGCTTCACTGACTGGACTCTGGACGAAAGGATCGACGACCAGCGCGTCGTCGCTGAGCTCTATCGGCGCGTACTCGGCATTGAAGGAACCTCCATCATGCCAATCCGAACGCTTCATGTCGAGCGGACGGGTCTCAGTGATTCTCAGTTTGGAAGGCTCTGTTCGGCGTTGCCTTTCTCACGGTCCGTGCAAGTCGTGAGGCTTTTCGTCGATCCTGACTGGCCATGGGACACGTTGACGAGCTATGACTGGGCGTGGCTTGCTTACGCGTTATTCCACGAGAAGAATTCGAGCTCCACGTGGCGAGGGCTCGTGCTGGAAGGCTGCGAGATGCATCTCTACAAGGCAGAGATCGCTGAGAAGATTTGCCACCACGGCGTTCACGCCTTGAGCGAGTATGCCTACGATAGAGGGCGCTTTTACCAAGAGGGCGAAGAGAAAGTAATGGTTCAAGTAGCGGTCGGTGCGAAGCTCCACTCTCAATCGGTCGTGCCGTTCACAAGGGCAAACGATGTGTTGGGCACAGAAGAGTTTGACTGCTTGGAGGCGTTGTCGTCCGAAGGCTTCACGGCGATCATCGTACCCGGCTATGGTCTAGTACTCGTAGAGTCAAATGATCTCACATTCAGTCGACAACGGCCAGCGAGATCAGATTGCTGCAGTCTGGATTTCTTCTCTGCGTCTGTCAAACGTGGCCAGTCTAGCACCGTACAAGGACTCCATCTGCTCCTCGAACTCTGTGGTGCCACCCTTCGATCACTAGATCTACTGGACCACGAAGCACTCGAATCGCTCGATGTCCACAGCATCCTCCAGTCGTGTCCTCAGCTCGAAGAAATCGCGCTGAATCACGATGGTAAGCTATGGAGCAGTCCACTGGCGTGTCAGTCGACCAATCTCAAGGCTATGCGACTCAGCTGCTCGTTGATAGAGGCGTTCTGTGTGGTTTCAGCGCTTTGCGAAGAGCGGAAAGCAACAATTCCAAACCTGCAAGCGCTGTACTTCCACGTGACCAAGGGGGCATCGGTGTTTCACTCGATGAGCAAACGTCTCGGTGGTCTCCTACTTGCAAACCCAACGATCGAAGACTTTGCGATGGTAAAAGTACGCCGATCAACGTCACCTACTCGCATTACGCTTGACCGGCTCGCCAAAAGCCTCGCAACGATGAGAATCTCACCACAAGACATCGTGTCCGCTGATCTCCCAAGCAGCATTCGGCGGAGGAACGATCTTATCGCGGCCTTGAAGCTCGTTTGGTCAAGAAAGAGTTTTCCAATCGAAATCTTCGAGACAGCCATCGGCTTTGTCGCTGCAGAGAACCCACGAAATGTCCGGATCGATTTGTTGTAGTTTAGAGGGCGTGAGGCCTGCAGTGTCGATAAGTAAATACAAAAAGCAACTGCCAGCACACTTCGAAGAGTTTCTGGTGTTATGCTGGGACAGTACCCGCTTTTCCAGCAAAGCAATTGAGGTACGCTATTTACCCGGACACTGGATAGATGGATTTCCATCTATGCGCTGTGCGTCTTGTACGCCGTGTACCCCTCCGCACCCTTGCTTGGTTCCCACCACAGCTCCATCGGTGGCTCTGCGTTCAACGGCCAGTCGTTCTGGAGACGCTCCACCAGATCAGGGTTCGCGATGAACGCTCGACCCAGACCGACGGCGTCAGCAGCACCACTGCGCAGAACACCCTCCGCCGTGTCGCGCGTGTATCCGACACCGGCGATGACCACGCCCTTGAAGTGGAGCTTCGCATCAAAGGCCTTGACGAGCTTGCTCTTGCCGTGGGTGCCAAAGTCTTCACCGTCCAGGATCGCCAGGTACGCGA
>JAADWY010000712.1:0-17202 GCA_023336355.1 Pythium dissotocum
CGGCGGCATTGAGCTGTTCCTGTCCATGCAGCTCATGATGTACCTCATCAACTCGGTCGCTGTCGGTCTCGGATACATGGTCTCCTGTATCGTGCGTCACGTGGAACTCGCCCCAGTCATCGGCTTCATCGTCATGCTGCCGTTCATGGTCTTCAGTGGTCTTCTCGTGAACTCGGATGACGCACCAGCCTACTTTGCTTGGATCCAGAGTATTTCACCAGTGCTCTACGGCTTCCAGGGCTTCATGCAGCTCTTCTGGGAACAAGTTGATGAGATCCCGTGTCTTCCAACTGACGCCGTGTGCTCGGCTCGCACTGGACAGGAAGTGCTGGCCCAGTACAGCATGGATGGAGGCTCTGCTCTCGCTTCAGGGCTCTACATTCTCCTGCTGGACGTCGTCTTCCGAGCGATCGGCTTCGTCGCGCTCTGGTTCGCCGTGCGAGCCAAGACCAACAAGAACTAGACAGCGTTTCTTGGCTATTATCTTGGATAAACTCCTATTTCTCATCAATTCAGTGCTTCCTTTTGTTGTTGTTGTTGTTGTTGTTGGAATCCAATCGCTGGGCCTTGCGGTAGACCCTTAGCAAGGAAGGCTTCTACCCGAGCGGAGACCTTGAGCTCAGTGTTGCAGTCGCGAAGGAAAACGGAGCTGTACAACAAAAATTAGTATCTCACAAGACAAATCAAGCGATACATATGAATGCGACTTACTAGTTTCGTTGCACAAGCGAGTCGTTTGGCTGGAGGTTGAGTGCAGTCTTGTACATGAGCTTGGCTCGCTCGAATTGCCCTGTGCGCTTGAGAAAGTTGGCATAATTCCCATAAGCATGGGCCCAGGCCACTAACTCTCTGGCTATGCGTGGTGTCGGCTCAGATTCCTGGTTCCAACGCTGAGGCTGCCACTGTTGAATATCATCAACGAGCTTCTCGTAGCAGTGTTGAGCCTCTGAGATCTCGTTCAGCTCTTCGTGGATCACACAGAGCCGTAAATGATTGGAGATATTCGTAGTGTCGATCTCGATCGCTTGGAGTAGAAACTGCTTGGCTTGGATCAACTGCGAACCGCCTCCACTAGGAGTCTTCTTGGCTTGTTTGTGGAGTAAACTTGCGTAATTTCCCAACACCAAGGGGTCTCGAGGTGAGTTGCGCAGCACTTGGATGTACAACTCCTCAGCTTTCGTGAGATCTCGACCTGTGCGATGTAAGAATCGCGCGTAGGTAGCTACATTAGCGAGACACTGCGGATCCGCACGCAAAGCTTGGTTGAAAAGCTGGTCGGCCTGATCCAGTTGCCCGCATTTTCGGTCCAAAAAGCCCGCGTAGTTCCCAAGAATGATCGCGTGGTGTGGCTCGAGCGTCAGGACTTGCTGATACGTTCGCTGGATCTCGACTAGACTGCGGTGGCTCTGCTCCAGGAACAGCGCCTTAATGCCGAGCTTGTCGGCTGCCGTTGGAGGGTATCTTGCGAAGGCGAGTAAGCTCTGTCGGCTTGGTGTTGTCGTTGGAACTGAACGATAGGTTTGCGCCTTGGGGTCTTCTTCTCCTACACAGACGCGATCTTGACGGATGCGGAAAGACTTGGCGGCCTTGAGTTCACATTGGAGCTGTTGGCGCTGCGAATCATCCAGTCCACTCCACGTTTCGTGGAACAACGTCGGAGGCATCGACCGGCATCGCATAAGCACCGGAGCTTCATGGGGAGACAGCGATACCGAGTTGGATGATCGTGCCGAGTCTTCGTCGCTTGTGACCGTTGAAGACCGAGCAGATGGGTAGTAGAGTTGTAGCTGGAGTTGAATGCGGCGGATTGTGGCTTGGATGTCCGACTCAGAACTGTGAGAGGCCTGGTTCATGTCTTGCTGTTGCTTCACGATGGCAATGGCGTTCTTTGTGAGCTGAATCTGGTGACGCAAGTGCGTTTGCTGCTTCTCAATCAGCTGTACGGCGTCTTCTTGAACCAATTCGACTGGAATTCCACCAGTTGTTGCTGTTGTAATGACCAGTTCATGGGCAAACGCCACGCGAAGGATCCGTTGCCGCTCGCTCTCGAGTTTCTGCATGGATGTAGACAGCGAGTCGAGGTCTCGCTTGAAACCGGCGTCTTTCAAGGACCGAGTGATCGAAAGGGATCGAGCAGTGCGCTGTTCGTGGAGCTGTCGTCGAAGATCGATCAGTTCACGTTCTAGCTGCTCGCGTACGTGAGACGTCTGTGAGACCTCGGGCTTGTGGGAGTCCATCTTGGTGAGATCGTACTGCCGCTTGAGTGGGGACGTTAAAATACTCAGAGCTGGAATCGTCGGAGTTGAGAGGTCTTGAGGCTGAGGATGTTGGCCGCTGGGGAGGTCGAAGAATAGGAATTCACCAGCAGCTGAGTAGGACGAAGTGGAGCTTCTCGACGACGATGCTCCGTCAGTCGCTGCCTCCCATGCCACAGCAGGCGTTGTCTTACTGGTTGGATTCACGCGAGTTCCCTCAACACCGCCGGCATTGATCAAACGCTGGATGAGAGCATGGCGTCTCGCGTCGCCCTTGAGCCCTGGTGTCTGCGTGGGCAAACCGCGCAAGTCCAGCTCTGCTCGTAACTCACTCAGCGTCATCGCATGGAACTCAGTCTCGCTACCGCCGCGACCATTGGCGTCCTTGGCACGTGACTTCATGAGCAGAGGCGGAGGTTCATTCAACACGACGCCGGGCTTTCGCTGCGCATCCTGAAGCCGTTGTTGTAGAAGGAGCCGCCGTTCCTCGCCTCGTAGTTGGCCAGTGGAGGTCGAGATGCCCAGCGCCGTCAGCGCGTCTCGAAGATCTACTAGCGAAGCCATCACACCCTGACTTGCTTTCTGGAATTGTATGGATCAACCACTTTGCGAGGAACTGCTTCCCACAGCTCCAGAAATAGCATCCTGGTAAGTTGCCTTGAAGTACTGATTTGTTCAAAATCGATCGAATGCGGGGTGCTCTTTTTGCGCATGATCCATGCACATGCAGCCGGCAAGTACTACCCCAGTGCGCTCTGCACACCAAAACATGAAACAAAAGCACTCACGATGTGAACGATTGCTTGTCTTTCCCTCCCTACGATCTCAGTGCGCGATGGTGGATCCAACCGCGATGCTGTCCAGCCTTTGCCGATTGGCCTTGATGAGCCGGGTTGAATCAAACTCGGTTGGATCCTTTGCGTTGATCGGGTAATGTTCTCGGTGCTTACGAGCTTCTTTCGTCACAATGAGGTGATCACGAAAGGGTTTGCACGTGGCACTGAATGAGATCTTTGAATCGAAATATTACTTTGCTGAATTATTGGTGGAGACTATGACGTAAAGACTGATGGCATTGGGAGGCCAGGTTTTTACACCCTCGGCAAAATACTTGACTGAAGTTCTGGTCGTGATGCGCGTCCTCCATGCTTTTTGCCTCATGTGGTCTCCTCTCCCGATACAAAACTGATGGTCTCGGTGGTGAATAGAATGTGGCAGCACTGCGTATCACTTGAAGCTGCTGGAATATGGACCATCAGATCCAAAATCACATGGCCTGCGATATTGAAGAAGCCACAATTTTATTGTTTGAGCACATCCGAAATAATCACCACATGGAGTGGTTTGCATCTGTGCTGTGTGTGTCTCCATGTGGGACCTATTTGATCGGCCAGCGAGACACGCCGCTATCAATGGAGCCGCAGAGCCGTCAGCTTTCTACTGACAGACCGATCATTATCGTCTGCTGTTCCTTTCGGCTGCGGCCACAATCTCCGTCCATTGGACGCGCATGGCCTCTCTACTACATCGTGTGACTCAGTCCACATGAACGTGAGGATAAAGGCTTTGATGTCTGCCAAAAACTCGGATCGTCCGGCTCACTTTCAACCTTTCCGGGTATTGAGCACCTCTTGGGTCTATTACTCAATTATCATTATGAACAAGCTCTTCTCGGCCGTCGTACTGCTCGTGCTTCTCTCGATCTCGCTGTTCAGTGTGACCGAGGCCACCAACAAATACCCGATCGTGCTCGTCCACGGCTTCAGCGGATGGGGGCGTAAGGAGGTCTTCGGCGTCCCCTACTGGGGCAAATTCCAAGGCGACTTCCAGGAGAAACTCAAGAAGGAAGGCCACCAGGTCTTCACTGTCGGTATCGGCAAGTTCTCCAGTAACTGGGACCGTGCCTGCGAATTGTACGCCGAGATCAAGGGCGGCAAGGTCGACTACGGACTCAACCACTCACAGACCCACGGTCATGCACGCTACGGACGCACGTATCCCGGTCTCTTCCCTGAGTGGGGTACGGTCGTTAACGGAACTCTCCAGAAGATCCACTTGATGGGCCACAGTCTTGGCGGCACGACGATCCGCATGCTAACTCAGCTTCTCAACAAGGGCGCTGGCAACGCGACAGTTCCTGAAGACCCCGATTCGCATCCACTGTTTGCTGGTGGCAAGGACTGGGTACACTCCATCACGACCATAGGATCGCCCAACCGCGGCACGACAATCGCTGATATGGTGATCAACCATCGGGATCTTCTCGAACTGTTCGGCGAGTTGGTCTCCGGTCTCTCGGGCGTCGTGGGTGAGCTCATGGCCGACTTCTACGACCTTCAGCTGGACCAGTGGGGGCTCGAGCCACGCCAAGAAGGAGAGTCGTTGGAGGCATTCTTCAAACGCGTGAGATCCAACAAACTGTTCGGCAAGGGCTTCAAGGACAACGCTGGGTACTCTATGACAGTCGCCGGCGCGGCCGCTGAAAACGCGTGGGTCAAGACGCTACCGAACGTCTACTACTACTCGTACGTCGCCGATGCGACGGTCCTGACGCGTGACGCATCGAAGGCAGTGGTCGCGACACCGGATGAGAAGATCGACAACCCACTGGAGATGCCGATCGCTGAGATCATCGGCAGTCGCCTGACTTCGGAGCTTGGCTTCTCGGACGAGTGGCTGCCCAACGACGGGCTCGTGAACGTGATCTCGCAGATCAGCGACGGTATCAGCAAGGTCTTTGGCTTTGACGGAGTCGCTAGACGCGGTGCGTGGGTGAGCTTCAACACGCTGCGCATCGACCACTCGAGCTTGATGGGAATGAACACCAAGATCCCAGTGTACGACGTGTACAAGGCCCATGCCGCTCTTCTATCTAATCTTCCAGGCCACGACGAAGTCGCCACGACTAGTTCTAAAGGCTCCACCTCGGCAGGGGGCCCATCGTCGAACGCGTCCGTTGGTGGCGAGCACAAATGCCCCCAGGCGATTGTGAAGGCAGTACAGGCGGCACAAGACGCCATCGTGGCCTCATTCTTGAAGCCTACGGACGAATGATTCCGCAACTAGAGTATTAGAAGAAGTAATTATGAAACGCGAAAGCATGATTTGATCAATTCCGCCGTAACGTCATCTTGTTGGTGATTCTCGGGGTCATTGTCTTGTGCCTTCGAGGAACTCATCGGAACTCCTCATTATGATGTTGAGGGCTCATGTTGAAGTTTATACCTTTACAAATCGATACACTGATTTTTGTGAGACCGTCGCCTCTACTCTACGTACAACAGCTTGAAAGCTTGATGGTACGATTTTACAGCGTTCAGTGGATACAGGACCAATCCACGACGACTTCGATGGAGAGCTGTTACAAAGCATGGGGATGATCATACATTGACCCCAGAAGAAAGAGCTCAGTGAGTCTCTTCATTGGCGAACTTGACGTGAGTTGTGGAGACGCTTTTGGCCTGATGTCCCCTGCCGATCAGCCGATCTCATCGCGTGGCTCTCAGCCACGTTCACTTTGTACGGATCGGATGAAAGGCCGTGCCTCAACCACGCATCCGGCGACATCATCGTCGACCTGCACCATATACACGGAGCAGCTACTACATGATTCCGCGCATATGTATGTACCTTAGGCTGCTCTTCCGATCACCGTCTTCTTGGCCAGCACGAAGACGTAATTGGTGCGCCTCGACTTGAAGAGCTCCTACCACTACGTTGTTCATTTCCCATCTTGTCACGTCTTCAACAGTCTCCTTGTCTGTCATCATGAACAAACTCCTCTCGACACTCGTTCTTCAAGTGTTTATCACAATCGCGATCTTCACACCCTCATCCGAAGCTGCTAACAAGTACCCGATCGTGCTCGTCCATGGTCTCGGTGGCTGGGGTCCTGGCGAGTTCCTTGGGGCTCCGTACTGGGGTACACTCCAAGGAAACTTCCAAGAAAAGCTCAAGAAGGACGGTTACGAAGTCTACACTGTCGGCATCGGCAAGTTCTCCAGTAACTGGGACCGCACGTGCGAACTCTACGCGGCGATCAAGGGCGGCAAGGTCGACTACGGTTTCAACCACTCGCAGATCCACGGTCATGCACGCTACGGTCGCACGTACCCTGGTGTCTTCCCCCAGTGGGGTACGGTGGTGAACGGCACCCTTCAGAAGGTTCACTTGATGGGCCACAGCATGGGAGGTGAGACTATCCGCATGCTCGCGCAGCTCCTCAACAACGGCGCAGGCGACGCCTTGACCATCGAAACCCCCGATACCCACGCGCTGTTTACTGGCGGCAAGGACTGGATCCACTCCATCACGACCATCTCCACTCCTAACCAAGGCTCCACTCTCGCCGACATGCTCGCCGACCACATCGATCTGATTGAAAACGTCGGTGCGCTCGTCGCTGGTGCTGTCGGTCTCCCAGGCAACCTTATCGCCAGCTTCTACAACCCGAACATGGACCAGTGGGGCGTCCAGCCTAGGCAGCCAGGTGAGACCGTGGAAGCCTACGCGCGTCGTATCATGTCCAGCAAGATGTTCGAGCCTGGATACCTGGACAACGCTGGCTTTTCACTGGCTGTGTCGGGCTCGGCAGCCGAGAACGCGTGGGTGAAGACGCTCCCCAACATCTACTACTACTCGTTTGTATCGGACGCCACGATCGCATCGAAGGACTCACAACAGCAGACGATCGCGCTGCCGGACAAGGCGATCGTGAACCCTCTCGTCGTGCCACTCGCCAAGGCTATGGGAAGTCGTGCTACTAGTAAACTGGGCTACTCGGACGACTGGCTACCCAACGACGGCTTCGTGAATGTGATCTCGCAAGGCAGTGACGGTGTGGGCAAGGTCAACGACTTCAATGGCAAGTCGGAACGTGGTGCGTGGACTCGCTTCAAGACCATGCGCATGGACCACTTGGGCATGATGGGAATGAACCCGAAGATCAGAGTCTACGACGTCTACAAGGCCCACGCCGCTCTGGTTTTGGATCTTCCATCCCAGGAGGAAGACGCTGCCGATGGCGCTGGCGGACACGAAGCCCCATCAGAGGTTGTCGAGGCTGTCAGTGCAGCGCTGGAAGCCACGAAGATATTGAAAACAAAATAATTGGAGACATGTGTGCATCAGTATGTCCCATTTGAAGACGGATCCGTCTCTCATCCTTGATTGGGGTATCCCATGTTGTACAATACTGCACCCGGCCGTTGAGGTCCAATCAAGCATTGAATGCCATAGTTGAGCTCACTGTGCACCAGTCCACATCCACGTGAACCCATTAATTAATAGCACTTCATCAGCACCCATGATATATGGCTGGCTATCCCACGGCTGACGGCAGAAGTGAGAACTTTGGCACAGAGCGCCTGGCGTATCCGATCGTTATTCCTTATCGGCGCCGGATCCCGTCTTGCAGGATCCGAGTCATTCGCCAATTTGGAACTGCCAGCATGAGTGGTCCCGTGACCTGCGCGGCTCGCTTCGACCAGCTCGCGGCCAGCTTCCACGCGCAATACAACTTGACCTCGAACGCGACCCAGCCTCCGACTCCGACGTCCGCGTCAACATGGCCGGCTACGATCCTTCCAGTGTCCAGCGACCCAAATGTCAAGTCCATTCAAGTAAGGGAAGGCTGCGGTCCGATGGCCTCGTATGAAACCTTCTCAATGCCGGGATCCAGTGAAGGAATTGTTGTCGATATCACCAAGTTCGACGGCGTGGACGACGGCGGCCGCTCGACGACCCGCGTGATCATCTCCAACTGCAACGGATCTGAGACCTTCAACACGACAACAGCGAGTGCGTTCATCATGCGATCCTCCGAGTTCTTGGTGGCTCTCGAACGCGAGCCACAGAGCCAAACGCCTCCGTTCTGCCTTGGCTCGAAGCGTGTCGAATACATTGCCAAGCCGCTCAGCCAGTACTGCCTCAGCTACTTGGGATTGCCCGAGTGCGAGGCCTTGAAGAAGAGTAATGCATCAGCATCCAAGGCACCGACGTCAGTGCCAACGGTGAATTCGTCAGCTGCAGTCGGCGAGCGTTCAGCATTGACCACACTTGTCAGCATCTTCGTAGTCGTTGCAAGTCTCGCTTGCGTCTGAGGAATGAAACCAGCGACCATCAGAGGAGTGCCGAACCTGTCAATGCAGCGCTAGAAGCCACACAAGATTTCGAAAACGAACAAATAAGAGTCATACGACCACCAGTGGTTCTGTTGACATGCTTGATGATCAAGTTGAACCATTCTTGTCAAAGTGATCACTATACCGGTACAAGTACCGGTCCCGTCCGTGGCCATCCTAATCGTCGCGTTCGATTCGGGGGTGGTACTGTAATCATTCGCACCCACTTTGTTCTTTAGAAAGTACAAAGTGGGTGCGAATGTCATACTGAACGCCTCCAGTGGACACGATGACCCATTGTATGTTTACTGAGACCGTTCCCATCCACCATCGAAATCGCTGGACCTGGCGTCAACATTAGAGCACTACTATCGGAAAGTAAGGTGGCGCACACTGCGGAGACCCGAGTCGGTTCACCCATTTCACAATCTCCACCCAAGCCCAAACACGCCCCACCTCTCAACATGAACGCCACGGCTCCCAACACGACCTGTTCGAGTCGCGTCGATCAGCTCGCAGCGAGTTTCTTTGGCCAATACTGCTTCCTCCTCAGCGCCAACACGACCAACGAGCCCGAAACGAAGGCATCCACTGTGCTCAGCATTGCAGATCTGGGCGACGGAACTGTCGAGTACGCCGAGATGACGGACGGATGCCAGGTGTTGACCACGTACAAGTACGCCCCGTTCTCTGGCGTGAATGACGCTCCGTACCCCGTGGTTGTCAACGTTTCCAAGATCGCCTCCGTCAGCCAAGGCGGCCCCTCTACCATGCGTCTCACCATCTCCAACTGTAACGGATCCGAGACGTTCAACACAACAGAGACCGGCGTATTTGTCATGCGATCTCCCGAATTCTTCATTGCATTTGAACGGCCTCCGAAGAGCCAAGCGCCGCCGTACTGCCCAGGCACGGAGCGTGTCGAGTACACCGTCACGCCGCTGCAGAGCTACTGCCAGAACCACACCAGTCTTACGGAGTGTGGCAGCCAGGACAAGGCCAACGCATCGGCGTCTTCGTCGACGCCACCAGCAGCCAGTTCGAAGGCACCGGCGGTCAAGCACAGCGTGCTTCTCGCGGTCTTCAGTGCTTGTTTGATGCTGACTTCGGGACTCATGAATATCTAATACTTCGACGTACCGTACCGTAAATACAATGAATGAGTCTTAGAAACGATCCTGTATGCATCGATATTGATGGGTATACCTTCACACGGGTAAGGCACGCATCGTAGTACAGTAACTTCAAGCGGGACACCACCTCAAGTCGTCTGTGTGGGTGCGGTGTCCGTAAGACAGCTATATCGTTTGTCACAGGTTCCTGGAACAGAAGTTGACTCCATCTAGTCGCCCGATGCTGAACGAGTATCAAATTTCACAGTCGACACCTGGAATACACGGTATCATGTATCGAAGGTCTCATTGGTACAAGCTCCTTTGATTCCTTCATGGCTGGCGTCCCTCCAATCAATTAGTAAAGGAATGATGGGTCCATGACTTTCCAACCTGGACAGGATGGTATCACGTGAAGTTCATTGGATACCTCCAGCGGATCATTCCTCAATCTTCCGTCTCCTATTCACAAATGGTCCGCCTCCTCACCGCTTCCCTCGCGACACTCGCCTGCAGTGCATTGCCTCTGGTCTCCAGCTACGAGACCTTTGTCGGGGCAACCTTCGGGCTCGCGTACGACCGCCCTACTGACGCCACCGACAACTCCACGTGCGGTGGAAACTCCGTCCAGTTCACGCACCCGGAGAACTCGAAAGACCTCAGCAGTTCGGTAGTGATCAACGTCACGGCTGCCAACCTCCCAGTCAACGCGGAGGTCATGTTCTCAACCTGCTCGAGCCCGACTACGGACAAGACAGTGAATGCAAGCGACCCAACGACGTGGCTCGTGGTGCTCCCAAGCTCGTGTGTGGTCATCAAACAGACCACGCCGCTCGACTGCTCGCACCGCAACATCACCATCGAGTACTCGCTGCTCAGCGATTACTGCACGCGCTCCAAGACGGCGGCTGTGTGTGGAACCAGTTCAAACAGCTCCAGTTCTACGCCTGCACCCTCCAGCACGGCGGCCAGCACGGCGGCCAGTACGAAGGTCTTCGCATGGACGCTTGTCGGGTCGGCGATCGCCGCATTTATCACTCTTGTCTAAGCTTTGTGCTACCTATTAAAACCAAATCACCTTTGTGATACCATACAAACGCAAGCTAAACAAAATTGACAGTTCACGTTGAAGTTATGGCTACAAACTGTCCCCACTTGTCTGCCCAGCCTCACACACAGTCTCAGTTACCACGCAGGTTACGCACAGGAGCGGCGTCCGCGTCTGGCTGCGCGATCTGGAGCAGGCGTTCGCATGTCAGGGTCTCGTCAGCCGTCAGGTTCTTCTTCTTGCCACACTGCTGGATGGCAGCGGCACGCGCCTTCTCAAACAGCTCACGGTGCGCACGCTGGACTTCCTGCTCGATCTCCTGCGGGTGCTGGTGGACGTCCAGCTCACCCTCCATCAGGCGACGAGCACCGAGCTCCTCCTTGGACGGCAGGTTGAGCAGCACTCTGATCTGCGCGCTGAAGGTGTCCAGCGTGTCGTAGTAGATGCTGTTACCCGCAATGGCGTAGTGGTCCACGTGGTTCTTGGTCTCGTACACATTCCACGCGCCACGCACCGAGCTTCCACCGGCAAAGTTCACAGTACGGCCCGTGCCGTCGCTGAGCTGAGACGGCACGTTGACCTGTCCGTCGTTGGCCATCCAGCTCGCTGGGAAGCCTCGGTCCGTGGTCGCGGTGCTGCCAATGTAGATGGCACACGGCTGCAGCGGAATGAGCATCGTCACCGGATTTGGAAGCTGCACCTTCTTGAACTGGAAGTTGACAAAGCTGAATGTGTCCTGCGTTGAGATACTGTAGTAGTACACACTCGGCTGCGTGCGCACCCAGGCGTTGAGTGCCTTGGCACCGACCGTAGACAGCTCATAACGCGAGCTGTCGGTCACCGCACCGCCGAAGAACGGGCTGGAAAACACGCGGTGCACGTAGCTGCTGATAGACTCAGAGCTGCCACGAGCCGTGATGCCCCACTGATCCAGCTTCGAGTCATACTTGGCGCCAGGAAGCAGACTCGACGCACCGAAGAAGCCGATCAGAGCCTTCTCCACCTTGTCCACCATGCTGGCGAAGCCGTCGGCGAGCGTCGTGCCCTGGTTCGGCGTCGATATCGTCGTGACCGAGTGGACCCAGTCCTTGCCACCGGCAAACAACGGGTGCGAGGCCGCGGCTTCCGTCACTGGTGCGCCCGTAGTACCCTGGTTGAGAAGCTGCACAAGCGTACGGATGGTCTGGCCACCCATGCTGTGGCCCACGAGGTGGATCTTCTGGAGCTTGCCGTTGACCACGGTACCCCACTGCGGGAACAGCGCAGTGTACGTGCGTCCGTAGCGAGCGTGGCCGTGCTTGGTGGCGTGGTTCGGTCCGTAGTCCACACGGCCGCCCTTGATCTGCGCGTAGAGCTCACACGCACGGTCCCAGTTACTGGCGAACGGGCCGATCGTGGCCGTCATGACGTTGAAGCCGGCGGTCTGGAGACGGCCCTGGTAGTCGTTGTTGTTGCCGCCCCAGTACTTGAAGCCCAGCATTTCATCACGTCCCCAGCCGCCGAAGCCGTGGACAAGGACCACAGGGTACTGGTTGGTCGCGACGACGAGCTGCGAGACGAGCGCGACGCTCGCGACGGCGAACGCCGCCATAAACTTCATCAGGCGAGGCATGGTGTCACCAATAGAGCCTTAAGTGAGACCGTGGACTGACGACGTATGAATCGTACGCGCGAGCGCGTGGGAGGTTATCTCTGTCTCTTGGGAAGTCGGAGAATGAACGAGAAAGAAGGCAAGCAGAGACCGAAGGAGACGAGAGCTTCAGAGCCGTGGCCATGGTGGCTGGCCCATCGCGGAGGCACACGCGCTGGCGCAAGACGCGACACAGTGGCACAATTGCAGTGATTTGGCCTGTGTTACTTACAGCCGTGCGACGCCATGCGGCAGTCATCGAAAATATTGGCAAACTCACTGCCTGCCTGTGTGAAGACCGGGGGATTGGGAAATGTGGCGGGATTTGGCAGGTTAATAGTGTCCGCCCTTTGTGCAGTGATGCACTGGTTATGTCCCATTACAAATGGACGATATGTGGACATTGACGAGACGGGGCGTGGACCCAACGTCTCCACTGCAATTTTAGGCGTCCCTAATTTGACAATCTGAGCCTAAAATAGATGTTTGAGGTGCACAAAAGCTCGCCAAAACTGATTTTTGGTGGAGAGAAGCAATAACGTGTTTCCTGTGAATGAGAGAGTTGCGAGTTTGCCACTCTTGATGTTGTTCGGCCGCGCCTGAGGGGACACCTCAACGAGAATGACTCGTGGGATTCCCAGTGGAAACTCACCGTGCTACTATAGTGTGCTGAACTTGCCGTCTGCTTCCCCCACTTAGCTGTTCAGGCTGCCATTTGGAGCACTGCGGGCCAATCTGATAGCGGAGACGTTCTCATTGATCAGGTGAGTCTTCAGTATGGCGTCCAGTGTATCTAAATTCAGCGGACGAGCTTGAGGATGACTGCGTATTTCTCCGCTGCCGCTGTTTTGCGGGAAGTCATGCTGTCTTGATTGAGGAAGTGGCTGGCGTGTGGATAATTTATCTGTGCGTCTGCGACTGCTTTCTCAGATCGAGGTGGACAGACGACCCGAAGAGTGGATGGCCGGGCCGCACTGGCCTTCAGACTGGAATCTAGTCCAGTTCAAGCTCAAGCTCAGCTGCTAAATGTGGAAACAGAGACGGACTGGACTTCAGGCGAATGGATCTATCACCAACAAACGTCTGCCGTGGATAATACAAGTACAAAAGGAAGCAATAGGCTCACATACTTGGAAGTACGGGTGCTTCCAAGTTCAAAGAACCCCAAATCAGTCAGCGAGTTGTCTAGGCGTTCGCACACCCATCCAGCTGATGAACATGCTACTGACAAACCTGTAAAAGCGCGCTGACGAGAGACTGTCGTCGTCCAGCGTTCGTCGTTTCGTGAAGACGCAACATCACCCGACGAGGGGGCAGACAGCCACTGACAGATAGCATTGCATGTTTGTGCTGTGGCTCTTCGTGACACGCCCTCCCTTGCACTTCCGCCAAACACAGCATCACGGGTCCTCTATTTTGGCGTGTTTGCTATAATACTGCTCGTTTCATCTCCAGAGGAGCCATGAATCCCACAGTATGAGCTGCTGGTAAGTACGTCCTCTTTAGCGCAACATGAACGAGCCCCGTCACTCGAGAGACTACTCGCGTTAAGATCTAGTACCATAGTCCTGAAGTGCTGGGCAGGCGAACGCGACCAATGACGCGTTCGCGTCGCTTCATTATCTTGCTGTTCCACACAGACATCCAGCTTTTCTTCGATCGATTCCGGTGCCTACAGTACACTTCGAAGTACAAGCCAGCACTTGAAGTTGGGACACAAAGATCGCGGTTGACTCGACAGACGTCCAGTCAGTCCGCCAGTCACGGGTTGCGTCCAAGATGGTGACCAATCTGAAGACGCTTCTAATCACTCTTGAAAAGACTGTAGGTACGAAGGGATTGGCTTGATCACACTGAAGCTCAGCTGCGCTTGCCGCAATCAAAGGGCCAAGGTCGACAGAAATTAGGAATGACGCCGACAAACAACAGAAGTGGCATGGACTCTTCCTTCACGAGCCTGTGCCAAGGACTCCTTGGCAAGGAGAGGCCAAGGCCCACAACCTCCCATTCGCGACAACTTTCCCGCACAGGATTGCTAAGCAGCTACAGTGCACCACACGCGTGTATGTACCACGGATTGAGATGACCGCACGATGTGCGATGTGCGCGTGGCAGTGATTTACGAAAACCGCGTTGAGACGCAAAATGATTCGCTTCACTCTCCACAGAGTCTCCACTTCATCAACGATTGCCAAAGGTCGCCTGTCATACTTAGTCTTCACTGAAGCCTCTTGCCAAACTTTGAGAAGCGGTGAATGCTAAACTCCATGACCATCACAGCGAAAGCGCGATGAGTGAGTCGTGGAGCCTTCATAAATTTCGAACCGCTAGTTGAAGTTTTGCGTGTAATTTTCTGCGGCATACAAATTTCATGTGAAAATATAGAACGTCGTCCCACTCTCTTCGTAATTTACGTTTGTGATGGGCTCACCAAATCTTCTTTCGCGCACCGTTTCGCTGGGTATGAGATCCATCCCATCCCTTCGCCGCTCTTCCACTGCATTCTCCTCGTTGATTATGGCAGTCATCCATCATGATCCAGTCATGCAGGCACCAGACCATACCCAGTAGCTCCAGCCTGTGCGACAGCCACAGCCACAGCCATTGCGATCCAATGGAAGAAGTTGCTGACCTGACAGCTTGTGCCTCGCGATCGTTAAGCTGGATCAGTCCAGTACTCGGCGCCGTAGTGTGATCAGCAGCGACCCGAGTATAGTGTGGAGCAGTCTCCGCAACTGCGGATGACTGGGGGTAAGCCCAGCCTTGTCCCTAGGGATCTCTAGAGCGCGAAAGCCTGAAGCCGACCCATTGCAACGTCCTGGTCATTCTCTATTTCGACTTCTCCGTCTCAAGTGGCAACGACGATGAAGAAGCAAGCATCACTCTCCCTCGCACTCGCAGTGTGCGTGTTGGCGTCAGTCAGCACCGTCGCAGTGGCAACAAACAAGTACCCGATCGTACTGGTCCACGGTCTCTCTGGCTGGGGCCGTGATGAGCTTCTCGGCTTCAAGTACTGGGGCGGACTCTACGGCGACTACCAGGAGAGTCTCAAGAAGCAAGGATACCAGGTCTTCACGGCAGCAGTGGGTCCGTTTGCTAGTAACTGGGACCGTGCGTGTGAGTTGTACGCACAAATCAAGGGCGGCCAGGTCGACTACGGCGCCAACCACTCCAAGATCCACGGCCACGCACGCTACGGACGCACGTTCCCAGGCTTCTTCCCCCAGTGGGGCACTGTGGTCGATGGCAAGCTCCAGAAAGTGCATTTGATCGGCCACAGCATGGGTGGCCAGACCATCCGCGTGCTCACGCAGCTTCTGAACGGAGGCACCAAGGGCTCTGCTACTGAGGAGGACCCAGGGTCTCACCCGCTCTTTGCAGGCGGCAAGGACTGGGTCCACTCCGTCACGACGGTCTCCACTCCGAACCAAGGATCGACACTCGCCGACGGACTCACGGGTGTGATCGACTTGATCGAAGACGCTATTGGCGCCATTTTCAGTGTCGCGGGTGTGATTGGTGATGATTCCAAGATCCTGTACGATATCAAATTTGACCAGTGGGGTATCAAGCCACGCCAGGCGGGTGAGAGCCTTCGCCAGTACGTCCACCGCGTGCTGTCGAGCCGTCTCTTTGCCCCAGGCTTCAAGGACATCTCAGGATACGACCTCGCGACCTACGGTGCCAAGGAACTCAACGCCTGGGTCAAGACACTGCCAAATGTATACTACTACACCTTCGTGACGCTCGACACGTTCCTGGCCAAGAACGTGCTGCTGCAGACCATCGCACTGCCGAACCCGTACTCAATGAACGTCGCCGTCCAGCCTCTCGCTGTGTTTATCGGCAGTCGCTTCACCAGTAGCCTGGGCTTCCCCGACTCGTGGCTTCCGAACGACGGACTTGTGAACATCCCGTCTCAGTACAGTGATGGCAAGGGCAAGATCGTGGACTTCAACGGCAAGTCGGTTCGCGGCTCGTGGAACCGCTTCGAAACACTCAACTTCATGGACCATCTCGCTATTGTCGGACTCAAGCCGCTCAACAACGTGTATGATATCTACAAGTCCCACGCGGGGCTTCTGTACGACCTGCCAGCCCACGAAGCATTGGTGAAGCGACGTCTCGCTGAGGGTGAAGACGCCCACGAAGCCCCCGCTGAGATCACGAGTGCGATCCTCGCTGCTCGGCAGGAGCTCAACCAGCAGCAGAGCCAGGTGACAATCAGTCACTGCATGGAGACGCAGGACGAGACCACCAAGGCGATGTGCGAGCTGTACTTCAAGTCGGTGCTGCAGCCGCCAAAGAGACGACTTCGTGCCTGAGTTGGGCGTTGGAAAAAGGAAGGATGATGAAGTTCATAGTGACGACTAGCGAGACAGCTCCACACGCGAGGAGTCCGGCTTTCATTAGTGCGTATCCAATGAAAATAACCTGAAATGTTTGTTGATTTTCAGGTTTTTTATTTCTGCATCAGTCACTGCGATTCACTGTCCATCATTGATTTTTGATTTTTGTCCATGATTGATTTTTGATTTTTGTGTTGGCGCCACCACAATCATGGCCTGATGCTCGAAATTCTATCCAATCAAATGAATGATTTTGCGTGAAAATCAGCAAAATCATTGATGGACTGGGCCAACACCATCATGCATGATGGCGGAGTCAATCATACCAGCCAATCAGCGAACGATTATGGTGTGCCTCTTCAACAACAAGCCGGCGCTTCAATTGCCAGCTGATTGATCTTTTCATTCATCAATCTGAGAGCTTGGCAACAAGTCCAAACCTACAACTACATCAATCAAAGCCACACACCATGAGCATCACCAACGACCACTTTGTCACCATTGATACTCCCGAGGCAACGGCAAACTACACCTCCGACGCGCCCAAGCTCACGCTCCAGTGGAACAACCTCACGCTGCGAGCGTCCGTGAAGAACCCCAAGACCAAGACCGTCGACGAGAAGATCATCCTCAATGACCTCAACGGATACGCCAAGCCAGGAGAGCTGCTCGTGATCATGGGTCCC
>JAADWY010000713.1:0-17180 GCA_023336355.1 Pythium dissotocum
AAGTCTTATACGGTAGGCAACAAGTATATCGCCTCCTCCCCTTCGATCCTGCTTGGAAGATAAGACGGCAGCAGCCACTTACGGTCAAGATGGAAGGTTATGCTCTGGAATGAAAACGCATGGACGACAGCACAAGCGGCTCGCGAGCGACCGTAAAGCATCACAAGTCTGTCGGCTCAGAGGCCGTGGCTTCTCGTCTTTCAACTACACTGCAACAAGATCCCACACCAACATTCGAGATCGCCATGTTGGACCCGGTCTCACATGTGCCAACAGTAATGTCATATCCGATCGGCGAGCAGATCCCACCTGCGGCACCACATTCAGCTTTGACTGTCAAGTTTTCCAATCCATCTACTTGTCGTTCTTGGGTGACAAACGAAGCAAGCAAGCAGCATATGCGTTGTCTGTCGGAATCACAGCAACGTTCCAGTGGGAGAGGTATCGACACGTGCTGATTCCAATGTGGATGGCAAATCACTGGATCTTTGTCGTTGCCCAGAATCCTGTGGGGTGTTCCCGATGCTAAGCTACGTTGGCCATTGTTCTGTACGGCTCTCACGATCTAGCAAAAGTTACGAATGTACTTTTCCCTCGAGAGACAAGCCGGAAGGAGTTAAGGATAACTCCAACGTTTCAGGTGCGCAAGATCCTGTCGAGCTTCGAACGAGACGGCAAGTGGTATTACTTGGTTGGCTGGGAGACGACTGAGGAGATTGAGACCAACTTGACGCAGACGCTGATCGCAGCCTTCAACAAGAGCACCATGCGTTGGTTCACCCAACCTATATCGAAGACGAGGATGTGGAAGCGTAAGACAGAAATATACTCAGAGGCATTTGGGATAACATGATTCGTTTTGTTCTGGGTTGCTCATATTTGACAAGCATATCCGTGATCGCTTTGGCTCAGTGAGTCGATGCAGGTCACGACACACCAAGGTTAACATCCATATGGAACACCAAGGTTACCCGCCGTGACCCGTTTGCCTCTTGCCTGTACGTTCTAGTCGTAGTGCCCCATCGTAGATTCTCGTGAAGACTCGCCTTCGCTAGGTAGATCTCTGGCCTCTCGCTGGAACGCTCCCGGTCGCTTATAACATCGTCACACGATTAGTAGGAAGAAAATCGAGCGCATGGATACTCATCTGATTCACACCACCGCATAGTTTCGATCCCCGTACCCAGGGGTTAGTCCGAGCCACACCTCGCGGTGGTACGTATCTTGAGCGGCAGCATCGAAGAAAGCGAGAATAGCGAGACCAGGGGTCGAAATTACGCATTTTGAATGTACTGCTTACAAATTCGAACATACATCATTTACGTTTGAGCCATAGATCGACAAATCAATTATGCATTATCTCCCTAATACGGACAATGCATATCGGAACTTCCTACTGCTCCAAGCAATCATGCACAACACTGACGTTCCAATACGAACGATTGATCTTGAGGAACAGCATAGCCTCGACCATGGCGGACTGGAGAGAATGCCGCTCCAGCCCAATCATGGCCCGAGCCATGCTAAAAAGCCTTTCAGCAGCATTGGACGTCGACACGACCGCATCGACGAGCACGTAGCGGCCGCCAGCGTCACCGAGTCGAGCGCGCTTGAGTGCACGGGCAGCGAATCCTGCCTCCTCCTCCACCACAGCCGCGTCGATCTCGACCTTGAGCGTGGCGACCGCGGCTTTCTCGACCCTGTTCAGCACGCGACCGCCCTGGAGCTTGGCAATGGCGGTCTCGAACGCCGGGTTCTGGATAATTGCGGCTGTCGGTCCTATAGTTGAGTTCATACAGTAGTAGATGTTAGATAAGCATGCTGATGGATTGATGAGCGAACGTACCGAGGTAGTGAGCGAAGGAGGGGAAGTCACTGATTAGAGCATCGAAGAGCGTCCAAACTTCCCACATTGTTGTCGCGGAAGCGTGGACGCTCTTCGAAACTGACTCGACTTTCTTGAGCTCCTCCAACAGGCTGCGCAGACGCTTGATCGCAGCGGCAGAGGGCAGCAAGTCGGTGATCGCGTCATCGTCGGCATCAAGATGCTCACGCATTTCAAAGAATCGTTTGAGCATCGAGAAAGTCGAACCCCAGCGCGTGTCCTGGCGGAGGACCGGACGCAGGTCAGTGTTGAACCTAGAATTAGAAAATTAGTAAAATGAAAATGGAATTTTAGGAATCATGAGAATTATTGCGTACCGGAGTTTTACAGCCTGGTTGAGGGTTCGTAGCTTGGTCATCAGCAGTGGGATTTGGCTGAGATCTGCCTCATGCGCGTCGAAGAGCCCCTTGACTGCCAAGTTCAGCCGATGGCTAGCACAGCCGACGAGTGGCACAGACATGAGGCGGGCAAGGCGCTTGTTCACAGTGGAATTATCACCTACCAAAAACACACACTGGCCAATGTCCTTGCAAAAAAGGAGAGCACGGTCTCGATCGCCCTGTATTGGGTGTCAGCACCATGATCGTCGCTTGGCTCGTCGACGATGGGCGCCAACGACAAAAGTGGAGTGCCAAGAAGTGTTCTGACTGATGGCTCCAGCCATCAAAGATCAGACCAAACTTCTCTGGCAGCTCCTCCGCCATCCTCGCCTCGACTGCATCGTTGAGTCGCAGGATGTTGTCACGCAAAGTGACATGCGAGATCGGTGGAAGACGCGAGTTCCTATTTTAATACATGCAGTCACAGGTTAGATTCTAAATTTTACATAAAATTCAGGAACAATTGAACAGTTACCTGCGCGTTTCTGGCTTCTCACAGAACACGAGCGGGAGCCCTTCCTCGACGATCCACGAAATCCAATCGTGGCGAGTGTGAGCGCGCTGGCTCATTCAAGGGGTCAAGGTGCCCGTGTTTGCGGCGCGGGCGGACGTCATGCGCTGCTCGAAGTCGTCGTGGCGCGCACGGAGATGGGCAATGGTGTAGCCGCGCCCATCTTGTTGCTTGTAGGCGCGCTGGCAGATCTTACACTGCCAGTTGCCAGTCGTGTCGCCGTTCTTGTCCACCACTCCACCACGGGCACGAAGAAGTAGCGAGCTACTTGCTCCTGCGAGAAAGGGCGCGTGGCTGGTGGGTTGGTGAGGAGCAGGGCATGAATGTACGCGTTTTTTTCTTAGGGATGAAAACCAGGAGAATGAATTAGGCGTTAGCGAATATGAAACTCACGAATCAATTATGCATATTTGACTATGTCGACAATCAACAGGGCGCGATTAGATTTCCTGTTCGAGGGTACCGTGGACCGTGTGAACGTTCCAAAGCTTGCGGTTGCAACGCAAGAACAGAACGGCTTCAAGCATGATCGGCTGGAGCGAGTGACGCTCCAAGGGTTTAGGGTCGGAAGCACGGCCGGGATGAGAATGTAGTGGTCACCCTGGTCGTTCAAGCGGGCTTTTTTCAGTACCTGATCCGCGAAGCCGAGCTCAGTGGGCTCAACGTCCGGAGCGGTGGCCACCTTGAGAGAAGCCACGGCCTGCTTCTCGCCGCGGTTGAGTGGTCGGCCGGTCTGCAGCTTGACGACCGCAGCCTCAAAGGCCGGGTCAGCGACGATATTTGCCGTGGGGCCTACCAGAGCTCAGTTAGTCTCGATTCGATAGAAAAGACGTGGTTAGAGTCACCTAAATAGCGATCGAACGCTGGAAACTCATCCAGGAGCGCGTCGAAGAGCACTCGGACCTGCCACAAGCTCACATCATCGGCCTGGACGCGCTTGGATACTGACTCGACCAGCTTCAGCTGGTCGAGCAGAGACTTTAGCTTCTTGATGGTGGCAGCGAAAGGCAGCAGCTCTGCGACCGCCTCGTCGTCTCGGTCCAGGAACTCCTTCAGATCGAAGAATCGCTGCAGCATCATGAACGTCGAGCTCCATCTCGTGTCCTGGCAAAGAACAGGACGGAGGTGGGTTTTAAACCTAAATTTTATGAATAAATTTCCAGAAACGTTAGTTGGATCAAAACATTTGCGAATTCATCGGGAAAAATAGGAAAATTAGAAAGAAAATAGGAAACTTACCGAAGTTTCGCAGCCTGGTTGAGGGTTCGCAGCTTGATCATTAGCTGCTGAATACCGTTCAGCTCGACCTCATACTCGGTGGTAAGTAGCTTCACCGCCAGATTGAGGCGGTGGCTAGCACACCCCACCAACGGCACCCTAATCAGCTTTGCGAGGCGCTTGTTGACGCCGCAGTTGTCGCCTATGAGAAAAACACACTGCTCCAGGCGCTTGCCGAAGATCGCAAGGACTGACTCGATCGCGTCACGATGCGACTCGGCGTTGTGGTTGACGTCGGGCTCGTTTACGATCGGTGCCAGAGACAACAGGGGTGTGTGGATGATGTCGTACACATCGTACACGGCGAATATCGCGAGATAGTGCTCGGAGTCGTGGCTTCACCAGTCAAAAATGATTCTAAATTTGTCGGGTAGCTCCTCGGCGACCTTCGCTTCAACGGCTGTTGTCAAACGCAAGATATTATCCCTCAGAGTGACATGAGAGATGGGAGGGAGGCAGATATACGAAATGATTTGCAAATTTTACCTTCGGGCCGCCCCGTTCTCGACGAACGAGAATGGAAGCCCTCCTTCCACAACCGACGAGATCCAGCCGTAGCGCGTTTGAGCACGCTGGCTGACCCAAGCGAGGACGGTGCCGCTTTGGTCGACGGCGGCCGACCTCATGCGGTCCTCATAGTTGGGGTGGCGAGCACGAAGATGCGCAACAAGCTTACTGTAACCGCGACCGTCCTCCTGACGGTACGAGCGGAGACAGACCTTGCAACGCCAATAGCCGGTCGACTCGTCGTTGTCATCGAGCAGACGGGCAAAAAAGAACTTCGCGACCTGCTCGTGAGGGAAGGTTCGGGGCGGCAGACGGGTCGTGAGGGACAGGTCCGTTGGTGTGGCAGGCTGGTGGTCCATCGTTCGAGGGTTGGGTGGCTGGTGCGGAGGTTGGATGGGGTACTGTGCGACAAAAGGCAAAGTGAGAGGCTCTGAAAGAGCGCTCGAGTGGCAAGCTGCGGCTCGCGAGGCCATGGCGCGTGGAGCGGGGTGAGTAAGTGGCTTGGGAGCCCCCAAAAGCTGGAGAGCTGTCTTGGGGCGTCTGAAACGTCCCAATAAAATGATAAATGCGGATTCCGACGTCGTAAAAATCAATTCGTGTGGAATTTACGGAACCTTTCGGAATAAATAATTTTCGAGAACCCCTAGAAATGCATTTCCTCTGCATCATTTATTTTCAAGCGCTGGTGAGGAGGTTGTCCATTGTGGATGGGAGGGGAAGCGTGCTGGGATGGGGTGGGTGTGGGTTCGTCTCTATGTCGGAATGAGGGCTAAGGCCACTGCAAGGCGGTCTCATGGCCACGGGGAGTTTAACTGGCCTCAGACCTGGATTCCTTGCCGCCAATCGACTCTGTAAATTCATCATGCCAACCGTGAGACCGTAAAAATAAAATATGTAGGTAATTACTGGAACTCCAAGAATAAATAATTGCGGACAGTCCACAAGAAATAATGTTTTATGCATCATTTTGTTTCGACCCCTGAGCGAGACGCTGTCACACCGCCTACCGGCTCATTCACCAGAGTCATTTTCGAGCCGCTGGTTGGTTGGGAGGCTGTTTCGGGGTCGGGGGCCTTCCGCTTTTGGCCTGAGCTCGCCATTCGAGTTTTTTTTCACACTGGCCGGTCAGTCTTCCCCCCAGCCAACTCAAACAGCCACTGCCCAACAGTCCCTACCTCTCCAACCGTCCTGTGTCGTGTCCAGCGATGGCGTACCGAGCCATGGTGTGTCCTGCCATTCGTGCGTGTGTTCATGAGCGCGTGCGTGTGTGTCTGAGTGTGTTCGTGCATGTCTGTGTCCGGCTACGCATACCTAAGTGTGTTGGGAGTCTATGTGAGTGCATTTGAGTTAACCACATGATGTGCGCAGCAGAGTGTGAGCAAACGCTGGCTAAATGCATGAAGCAGCGAGTAAACATTAATGGGATATTCTCAGAGGATAACTTGCGAGTAGATCAATCTTTCTCTCAAACACGACTTGCGATTATCATTTAACCACTCTTGCAGTTTTGCATGTGGCTTTCTACGCGGTGTGGCGTTTCTTCGACCGGCCTGCTTCGACGTCTTCCGCGTCGATGTACGCCTTCTCCACGACGACGCTTCGACATCCGCGCGATACACGTTCTTGCGCTTCCGGTTCGACGACGCCTTACTCCTCATGTCCGCGACGCCGATGAAAATCAGCTCGATCGCAATACGTATGGATTCTTCCTCTTGGTCCGGATCATCGATGATGTCTTGGAGACAGCGCATCGTACACGGGTGAATTCGCATCTGACTCAGTTTCTTGCTCTCCGCTATGCACAACTCGAAGCATTTGGAGCGCGTCGACGTCCTCTTGCTCGTAGCTGCTATGGTGCCGTGTTGTGTCGCCGTCGGATTCAAGGTTGAACGGAATCCGTCTGTGGAACGAGAATTATTTTTGGCTTGCTACTTGTCAATCAGATACCACAGCAAGTAGTATTATGTCGGCACGAGTACGTCCCGCGGATGGTTGATTTAATTAATGATGTGTACATTCCTGTAGAGAGGTCGATGGAATCGTTGTCTACGCTACAACGCGACTGCAGCTGGGTCGGCTCGGGAATGCAGCGTTTCGATGCAGGTGTGAGATCGGTGACGAGACTAGCTTTGATACGGATCTTGTAATCGATGATCAAACGGTCGAGCGCTCCCGTCTTATGAAGACATCGAAACGCGTTCAGCGCTGTGCCACTCGAGCAGCCAGTGATCGCGTGCTCGGCAAAGAAAGCCTCAACGTTGTGGGTGCTGTCGTCCCAACTTCCAGCACCCGATCGCAAAAATCATCGGCAGTATCACCGAGCTCGTATGTCCCTGCAAAGAGCACCATGAAGCCTACGACCTTGCGGACTTCGTGGCGCTTCTTGGGGTTGATCAGCGAGTATGTCCGCCCAGCAACCACTCGTACCATACGTCGATGAGGCGAAGGCTTGGCGACTGCTTGCGCTTCTTCCTCTCCGGCTGCTCCATGTCGACGTCTTCGTTGATGAAGGTTGCTGGGTCAGTTGCATCGTCAGTGTCCGCGCTCGCATCGGGCCGGCTCCGCTTCCCGTTCGACTAGGCCTCGACCTCCTTCAACCGAAGTGACAGCTTCTTCGTGACGCTAACCATCTCTCCAGGACAGTCGCCTGGGCCTTTAAGAGCGCGGCTCCAGCATCTTCTCCACAGCTTCACTCGTTCCGACCTGCTGCGCCAAGTGGATGGCCCATGCCAGGAGCTCTTCGTACTCAACGTTGCTGTCACACAGCACGCCTTCAACGCAAAGGACAAGCGAAGAAGTCGGGTGCAGCGCCTTGAGCTCTGGGAATGCCTTGATCAGGTGAGCACAAAAGACATCAGTGACCAAAGGACTGACGTTCAGGTGACCCATTTATAGACTCGAGCAGCACGCGAACAGCCTGGCCTTCACGACATCCAGTTTCTGGCGGTGTCAGCGTGTCGAAGAAACTCATGCGGAACCTCAGCCTTCGAGTCACAACCGCTGAGAACCTTCGACACCTTCTGATCTTCCTGCGTGGTGTTGAAGATGTACTGGAAGGCCTTGTTCGTCGTGGACATGCCCCAGCCTCCTCGGTCAGCGATCCACTGCAGCGTCAAGTCAGCAGAGCCGTTAGCTGCTTGGGCGCCGCCGCGACGGAATGCGTGCGACGTCAGCGTGGAAACCACCCAGCAGACTGGAAGGCCCGGCTGAGGAGACGGTTGACGTAGCTGTGGATGCCTGGTGCCCAGCCTTCCGCCCTTGCGACCGCCCGTGCGACTCTCCGGCATTGACGGAAATAGCAAGCAGGTCCAGGTCGACTGTCACGCCGGACGAGACGTTGGCAAGCGGGACGAGAGGGCCAAGCTCGGTGATGTCCGCACTCGTCGGGGCTGGAAGGTGAGGAAGCAGGTACTCGTTTGGCGTTGACTGCATGGCGAGGGCTCCTGCAATGGCAGTAATCGGGCACGTGATCACGCACGAGTCCGGGAACAACGACAAGCCGTTCTCCTGCGAGGCCTTCACGCGAACAAAGCGGACGAAGAGAACGTTATCACCGCACATCGACAGGCTCTGCTTGCGGAGGAGAGTGAGGTTGGAGGCGCGCCTGAACAGGTACTAGAGCATCGACAGCAGCGCAACATTTTTATAGTCGCTTGAGCTCGACGCACTCGTGTAGATGTATCGCATAAGCAAATACAGATCGCCTTTGGAGCATCCACTGGCTTGTTTCACCATCGTACTCTCTGGACGTGTCTTACAGTATCGATCGAGAAGACGGCCCTTCTTCAGGAGTGCCGCATCCACATGAGCGCTGCTTTGCGGGAAGAGGCGGAGCAACCACAACTTGGCTTGGCGGAAGTACTGCAAAACCGTGTTGTGCGCGAGCTTCTGGCCGTTCTTGGACTCCATGAACGCGAGATAGATGCCAAAGCGGTCCACCAAGCTCACGGGGATTGCATCGGACGGGTCAGAGCGCACACAAGATGCGACGTAAGCCATGTCGACGTGGGCTTCATCCAGGAAGCGCTTGAATACGTTCTCGGCAATGGTCTTGGTCTTGAGCGTGTTCTTCGACTGGAGCTGGGAGAGATTCATGGCTGCTTGGCGGAGTTGTTGTCGGAGTAGTGCGGATATGCAAATGAATATGACACAGTCTCTCGTTTCGTATGCCATATTATGGCGGAGCCAGTCGGAGCCTGAGGGACCCTCCAAAGAAACGACCTGATTGGTGGAAAATACTTTCGTGAACGACCTAATTGGTGGACCTCTTCATTTGCGTTATCTGATTGGTAGATAAGAGGCATACATATTTCTAGTACTGTCTAGGCTTTGGCGATATTCAACCATACTGTAAAATCTCCGACAACGGAAGAGCTTCCGACAGCTCTTCCGACAGCTCTTCCGACAGCGTACGTAGGATGCCACTCACGGTACACAGTCGGTTCTAAGAGAACCAGAGAGCCAGAGAAAACCAGCTGCTGGCCAAGTGGCCTGTCTTTACTCATGCGGTCAGCTACAGATTGAGTCGAAGGGCTTTGGGCTCGAGTTTGCTACAGTAGTGGGAAGCTCTGAAACGCCCAGTAGGCTGAGAACCAGGGAAACAAAGAAAACGATTGTATTTTTAGTCAGAGCAGTGTGAATCTCCCTCCGCAAATTGGAAAGTGAGGCGAATGTGATTCAAGCAACTTTGTTGGTGTGCATAAATCGGACGAAAGCAGCGATAGTTTGCACTCGCCTGGACGAAAGAGAAACGTTGTAAACGTGAAAGCTTCGTCAATCTGCACATGAAAGAAAAGTACCTCGGTAATGAAACGAAACCTATTATTCCTGTCGATCAACGGCTTGTGAGAACAGACTCCGCGCGTAACGGCCGTTGAGACGTTACGTAAAGCACTGTAACGGCTAGAGCTTGGCAACAATGACGGAGTGCTTGACAAGCGAAGACCCCGTCGATCCTCTTGGAGATAACGACTACTTCGACGACGGCATCGACGACGGCCTGGATGACGATGGAGAGGACAACGGCGTGGATGAAGTTGAGGACGACGACTATGACGTGCTGACGGTCAACTTTGATCTACGAAACGACTTCCAATATGAAGGTATGTGCGTCATCAGTGCTTTCCCCGCCCTGTTTCTCACTGGAGGAGTTGGCCAAAGTTTTGCTGGAGGCCAAGTTTGACGGTGCCCGCAGGATTCTACTGCCAGATACTGTCGTTGGGTCTGTGGAGCGCCAAAGAGCGACGAATACAATCACGGATCTAACGCCGTCTGGACATCACGTCTACGACTCGTTTGACGCCTTCGGACGCGCACGGCCCACCAGAAGGAGCACTGTGTCCACTACCGTGTTCGGACGGCGCAAACAATCGCTGACTTCAACAAGTTTGTTTACAATCAACCCCAAGTCTCGACTTTGCTTGACCGTCTAACACACTCTACTCTTTCCGTACGCGCACCCTGCCGCTTGAGTACATTAGACGCACTCGGCGCTGTACCCACGGCGTATTCCAGAAACCACGTGGGCAAGGGAAGCGTACTCCTCGTACGACGCGTTTCACCGACTGTGGCGCGCCCCTAACGGCATGGTTAGTGCGCGCAGGAAACAAGTGGGCTGCACATCCCGTGAACGAGGTAAGCTCATGACGAAGGAATTCTAGCACAGCTACGATCTCACAATACTTGCGCAGATTGCACGACACAACCACCAGTGCTCTAGAAGGGTGTTCGACTCCTACCGTTCACTGCGGTTCTTCTTGAGGAACATGCTCTCTTCAATGAAGTCGTCGCGATGATCCAGGCAAGCGCGCCGACAGCAACTTGATGCGATCACCATGTTGATCAGCGTGGTGCTGACTGCCCAGCAACTCGCCAACTTCAAGCGTGACCGCCTGGGCCGACGGACTGCCGTGACCAACCTCCAGTTGCTGCTGCAGCGCTTTTCAGCGTTCGGCGGCTCGAGGTGCCTGGTGATCCAATGCCAGAATAAGCAAGCGTGCGGCATCGTAGTGCAGTCCGCGGCACAGCGCGCCATGCTCGAGAACTATGGTGACAGCGTGATCCTTGATTGGACGCACAACACCGACAATGTTGGTTATTACCTCGGTTCGTTGCTCAATTTTATCTCCGCCAGGACGATGCCATCTCATTATCTATGTCTGTGGGGTCGCTTATGGTAACGAGTGTGTCCGGCTCCGGCGTGTTCGTGTGTGACTTCGTGTGTATGACGCAGTCGAGGGAAATGATGAAGGCTGTATTTCATTCTTTATCGAAATGAATCCCGCCATACTGACAACTCTGGCGTCTATCATCATCGATAGGAACTATACCGAATGGTCGGTTCTTGTCGAGCTCTTCCCTGGCGTCGTGGTGCTCCCGTGGCAATTCCGTGCCAATTCGTGCAGCAGCAGCAAGAAGCCCACTTTCGCATGCAACTCACGCATGTCGCCGTCCCACTGGACGAGACTCACACGCAGTTTTCGGTGGAAAGACTAGTGACCAACGGACCCCCACGAGTTGTCAACACGAGGGCGTGGTCGTGCACGTGCGCGAGTTACGTCACATCGCGTCTGCCTTGTCGACAGGTCATCTTCATGTCATGAGTTCATTTGCACCACCAACGGTTGCCACTCGCGGTGATTCCAGCCTGGTGGATGCTCGCTTGCGTGGTGTCCTCTCTACCAATGATGGAGAAGTGGGCTGGAGAAATGCATCCTCTTCGTGTGAGTCTTCTGACGCCAAGTGGTAGTATCGTCGAAGCCACGCTCGCCAACGCACAGGAAGATCAAGGGGACTACGACTTGTCCACTCTGAGCCGAGATTCGACGTACCCCTCCGTCCACACGTCGCTCTCTGGCGACGTGAAGTTGCCTCGTGTGTCGTCGTGGACAACATCGAGAAACGAAACGTGGCGGAGGCTGCATTTGAGCTCTTCGGACGTTCTTCATGGTGCAGTCTTCGCGTCGCTTCATGACAATGGCAGCCCAGATACAGGACGTCTTCTCCTCACTTCTAGCATGGTGACGACGAAGATTCAGTCCAGGTCGACACGGAAGAAGATGATGCCGACTCTCGCATCGCGAGTATGGTTGCCGAGGCAGTTCAACACGTAGTCGTCCGGACCGCACAGCACCGCCTACAACGGAGCCGCACAGCTATCGATCGGTCAGGCTGCAGTCACCTCCGCCAGCCACTCGGTCGGCGACACGCGACTCTATTGACGAGCTACTGCTGCTTCGTTCGCCGCTCTCCGAGATCGCTGCGCCGCCGAAAATTTCGTCGCACGCGGACCATGGCAGAAGAGAGTGACTGTGGATCTGTTTCGTCGCTCGGATTGTCCAGGCGACAGCAATCCAAGATGCAATCATGTCGGTGAATACGACCGTTCGTCCTGCCAGTATCCCAGTCCACTTTCCAGCAAGTCGCCGTGCAGCTCCAGGTGCTTCTGCGGCAGCCTAGCGGTCAGCGGCTGCAGCCCACTTGGACGACGGCATTTTGGCGAGTATGACGCTCGCAGTCAAGCCAAGTGCAAATTCGACCAAGAAACAGCGAGCTCGGGCGGCTGCCACGGCGCGTGTGGCTACGGTGGGTCAAAGATCGCACCGTCCAGACCTACTTGAAGACTTTGTCCGCGCCGTAAAAAAACAGCGGGTGTGAGCTACGCAGCGAACCCTCTGCGAGCTTACCCACTTCTCTTCGATGACGACAAGCTTGGCAAGCGAGAAATCGTCACAGCGGCCCCATCCGTGGTTCCAGCCGACTTCAACATCAACTTCACGATCCCAAAGGCCTTCCTGCACAAGGTTCAGGTGTCAAAGCAGAACATCCAAGGAGCCACGCAAGACATGCCGGGTGGAATGGATCTGTGCCAGCAGAGTGTATCAGCACAGTTCGTGTCGAGAATTGCCGGAGCTTACCTCGTTCGAGGCTTCATCACGCAGAATCTAGCTGCATTTATGGACTACTACGACGCAGAGCAGAAGGGGGTATCCTATGAGCGCGACGTCGCCTGGCTCACGCACCGATCGTCTTCGCATGAGGATTCGTCGTCCCGTATCCGGCGTATTCGAAAATGGGCGTGCAGATGAGCTGCGCGAGTGTCACCGCAGCAGTGGTCGAGGAGCTAGCGTCATACTGTTTGGAGTCCGCTTTCGAGATCGAAGTTGACGAAGTCACGACTGCGAACATCAAGCTGTATGGGATTGTCGGCAACCTCGCTGGAGATGCGCGGCTGAATGACTCGGTCCTCGTATTTGCCATGAGGCAAATCGCGAGCACCCGCGACGATATTCTTGTGCTCGACTCTCTTCGTCCAGCTCTGTGCGAAAGCCGGGCCCCGTTCCGATCCCAGACAGGCCGCTAAATGCATACAGGGCCGTCATTAGCCCCGTCAACCTCACGCAGTCCCACTGGGGACTCATTGTGGCAGCATTCAGTTCGTCGTCCCACACGTCATACGCTATGACCCACTGATGGAGTCTGCGAACCACGACCGTCTCCGTCGCCACTGGACCAACTTCTCTGAGCCGTTCGTGATGGCATGGATGCAGCGCGACGACACCACGTTCTCCACACCACGTGGAATCGCGACGACAAGCAAAGTCCGACCTAACAAACTGCGGCATCTACTGTATTGCTGCTGGCACTGACATGGTTGCGAGTACCCCAGGCTTCGAAGATCTGGGCACTTTATCAGGAAGTGTCGTCGGCGAGTTGAGACTCAGGGCCCTCTGGGGAATCGTCTGCAAGGCTAGGAAGGTGGGTGTCAATCCAGTTCAGACCTGTGTTCTGTTTCAATCGTCGACTGTGGGTGGCTGTGGGCCGTCCCTGTTAGACAAAGAGCTCCGCCAGGACCCTTCTGCTCACACTCTTCATTTTTTGATTCTACCACGCAGCCTTCCTCATCCCCCACAGACTGGGACAGCCTGACTGTGGGCCCTGCCCGTGCCTCCCTCTCGTACTTGCAGCCGCCAGCCACATCCACCCTTGCCCCCAATGCAATTTTGAGTGCAATTGTCGACGAGCTGTTCCGAAAGGATGTTAAACTCGTGTGTCTAGCTCGATTATAGCCTTTTAATCAATGTTCTTTACCAAAGCTCCATTCGTTCTACGCTTCTGTCGCTTCGTGCTCGATGTAGGTATCGCGAACCAACGCGCGTCGTTCACGGTCGAAGGCGCCGATTAGGTTTCAAGGAATATTTGCAGCAGGCTCTCAGGTGTTCTCCCATTCGACGATGGAGGCTGATGTTTTATAGTGATGTATTTAATGCAGATGAATAAAACAAGACGTGCATGCAGCAAGTTCTCTGGATATTTTTCATGACGGCCATGCGAAAAAGAAGCTCGACAGCGATCTCATGCAGTCAACGTTGGCGTACGGAAACGGAGTTATTTTTCGTGTGTACAGAGAGTTGTCAGTCTCCTTGGAGCTTCGGTCAAGCGCGCACCGAGTACCCACTGCCTCTTGTTCGAGTACCTCTGGGGTGGTGACAGTGGAAACATGTCGTGCGAGTCACGCGGCGATGGGTCAACGAGAGCGCCAATCGCCAAGCGTGCCTTGTACGCGGTGATCAGCATGTTCAGCTTGTGTTCGTGGTGAAGCTGGCGCATACGCTTCACGATCGAGCTACTGCCTCTGGCGGAGATGCTTTGAGCCTCGAGGAAGTCGAAAAATAGCCTACGCTCAGCTGCCGCTCCGAGGTCCATGACCGTGTCACGGTGGCTGGCATCGGCCATGTCGAGCTCGAAGCCGTTGATAAGGAAGAGCTTCATGTACGCCACCAAGTTGCGCACTTCCGACCGCTTCTTCAAGTGAGGTGTGCTCCACAGCGTGGTTTCCCAGCTTACCACTCGAGCCAGACTACCGAAGGTGGTGTCGCTTGGCTCTTCTTCCTGGCCGCGATGCCAGGCATGCTGACGGTCCCTGCTGGCGTCGGTCTCGGAATCTTGTCGATGGAATGCAGCTTCGCCTCGACCGTTTCAAGGCGATCCAGTAGCCGCCGGTTGGTTTCCATCAGCTCGCGAATGAGAACGGCGTTGTTCGCGTCTGCCTTCGATGCTTGCTTTGTGTTCCCACCAGTGCTTGTCTTCACATTGCGACACGACTCCTCCAGTGCAACGGCCCAGCGGAGCAACTCATCGCGATGTACACCGGCTTGCTCAGCGCACGCATCGATGCTATGAATGACGGGCGCGTTGGAGTTGAGAGCGCGCAGCTTCGGGAGCGCGCGGAGTAGGCGTGAGGTGCAGGTGTCGAGTGCCTCTGGGAATATGTTGAGGCGAACGTCATTCATGTTATTGCAAGTGTTGAAGAGCAACGCCTGGAGCGCACGGACCTGGGGCGTTTGCTTGGGCGTAGAGCATGTCGATGCGGTCGAGAGGCACGTCGCCGTTCGCGTCCCACTCACTCAAGACCTTCGACACGCGCTGGTCTTCTTGAGTCGTGTTGAAGACGTACGACCAGATCTTGTGCGTCGACGACAGATTTCAGCCGCCATGATCCGAGATCCACTGCATACTCATCCCAGCCTCGCCGTTGGCATGTTGGGCGCCCCCACGACGGAACGAGCGCGACGAGAGCGGCCAGTGGATACCGGCAGACTTGCCGGTGCGGTTGAGAAGGCAATTGATCTGGTTGTGGATCCCTGGTGGTCCAGCGGCATTGCTTCCCTTGATCTTGGTGTTGGCTGGCGTTGGCGCGACAGGTTTTGGGTAGGGGCTGCTCCGCTTCGATCAGAAGCTCCGACAGTGGCAGCAACTCGAGCGCGTCGTCGTCGCGCTTGGTGGCGACCGGGCGGATGTTCTCGAGAAGCTGAGCGCACGTAGCCGACTGCATCACGAGTGCGATAGCCAAGGCAAGGATGGGGTACGTGGTGCCGTCGTTATCAGGATGAAGGGAGAGGCCTTGCTGCTCAGTGGTCTTGACGCGCACGAGCGAGCAGACCGAGACGCTCTGCTTGTGGACCAAGCTGAAGTCAGACGCGCGCCCGAACACGTATCACAGGATCGACATCAACGCCGCATCTTGGTTTTCTGTTGCCGTCGTAGCATTCGTGCACAGATAACCCACCAATAGAGCTAAGGCTCTCGTCGTACATGCTCGAGCGCGCTTTGTCATACCCCTGCCTCCCATGTTTTCATGCGCTTCTCCGAACTGCGGCCCATTTCACAGAGGCGCACGCCAATCGCTGCGAGGCAGTCAGGAAAATACTCAGCATCCAATTCTTCACGTGGCGGAAGTAGGACATCACTGTAGTCTTTGCAAGCTGCTTGTGCTTAACACCTTCCACAAACGCCAAGTGCATAGCAAACTTGTCCATGACAGCACCAATGCATCTCCCATTCGGAACCTTTGCCATGCACTCAAACACATAGCCCAATCCAACATCATCTATCTCAAGGAAACGTTTGAATGCCTTCACCCCAACAGATCGCGCATTCTGCGCGTTCTGGAGGCGGAGGGTGTCGATGCCCATGTCACTAGTCGGAAAGATGGCAAACTCGAAAGTGATCCGCCAAACACTTTGAATTTGAATGCCCGCACACGGATTTTGCGGTTGGCTCCGACAGAATCTGTCGGAACTGTGTCGGGACCATGGAGGTAATTATCATTGGCAAAAATGTCATGGCGACCTCTGGAGGAGATATACCCATTGGCTTGATAAGAGCGAAATGAATTTGATTGGACAAATACCACCACACAGATTCCAAGTGTTGTCGGACGATTCAATCATATTCACCCATACAGTAACGACTCCGACGGTCCGACAGATTCCGATCTGTAGTCATGTCTTCAACTCTTTGGTTTGGATTACTCGGGACGATTACGTCCAAATCCTAAAATCCACGTCAGAATCACGTCCAAAATTCCGTCTTATTCGTTGATTGGCTCCATGCATCCACCATTCTCTGTTTTAACTCATCTATTTGGATATAGGATGATTGACCTTTGAAACAGAGGCGAGTCAGTCCACCTGGCACCATGGAAGAAAATAACGCGATCTGATTGGCGGCTTGAATATTCTGCGTCCAGTTGCAGCCAGCCGTGTGACTCTCTCACCCACAATCGAGTCCAAAACTGGACAGAGAGGCCTTGTGTCCGGCCGTCTCTCTGTCATTCGAGATTTCTTCGCCCGTCCTGCTCAAGTGGCGTCGTTGTTTGGAGCAGCTCTACTCAACAGCGCCGCTACCGACTCAAGAGGTAAGCTCGAGGAATCCAGATGATCGTGTGTGACCTGGCAGCGCGTGAGTTGGGCTATGAGCTGAGGAAAGAAGGCTGTAACCTTGGTGTCCCCACAGGGTGTAACCTTGGTGTCCTACATTAGCGACTAGACCGTAATCAATTAACCCTTTTGTTCCCCATGGCATGCCAAACGTAGCAATTTGCTACGTTTGGCATTACCCGATTTTGCCCGATTCTAAAACGTAGCAAATCTGCACGTTTGATACCTTGTTTTGTCTCAGAATCGTCCAATCAACAAGAAGAAAGCTAGCAGATGAAAATCGCTCTCCAGCCTCCGTTTCTATTTTGTCCAGTCATTGGGCGTCTCGCGCTCGTAGTTTTCAACGACCTGAGCTTGTTTCATATCTCCCTGTCAAATGCATTCATTCGTTAGGACAG